>DWLO01000228.1:0-23549 GCA_018245335.1 Dalla quadristriga
TCTGTATGTGTCCGCCACCCGCAACACAGGGAATCCTATTGCGGGGGTGTGAGTGTGAAAGCGTTTTTTTTTTTTTTTTTACAATTACACGAAGACAAAATAAATCTATAACGTAAGAAGAATGTAAACAAAAATATGTCATGACTTTTGTTTGTCTCCGCCTGCGATAACTTTTTATATTTTCATATTTAGAGCTTGTTTAGTTCGTTTCAGTTAAGTGCTTTTGCAGTCGAGTTTTTGTTCTTTATATTAATTTATTAATTTTAAACTTTTTAGTTTCACCAATGAACGAGTTGTTCAGTTTATGATCCCGCGGCCAGAAAATCAAAACAGGTGAAGTAGCGACAAAAAGCTAGTATATTCTATATGCTACAGTACAAATTAGCTAATTATCCATCAACTATACAAAAGAAAATTTAAAACAATATTTTTACAAATAATACCTTTGCCGTCGGCCATATTTATTTTTTCTAAAATCATTACAATTCGGCTAAAAAGACGGATCTAACGACAGCTCATTTGTAAAAACCCATCGAGCCATTAGCGCCCTTAAGAGAGCCGCTGTAGCAACAAAAAATATCTGTCACAACTGCTCGTGAGACCCTTCAGAAGTTAACCTTTGTCGTCTGATATGGCTCAATCGGTAACTACTGCAAATACTGTAGGTACTGTGTATCTGGGTCCCGGGATTTATTCCCGGCTGGGGCAGGCATTTATCTGGCGGACAATGTTTGTTCTTGGGTCTTGGGCGTTAAATTGTGTTGCTTCGGTGTGTGTCCGCCACCGGAAACACAGGGAATCTTAATGTGTGAGTGAGAAAGCGTTCAAAACAGAAGCTTAGTAAAATCTACAATCAACATTTAATTTAGTAATGCGTATAATTTTACGAAAATTTAGAACAGTCGCAACCACAAGTTGTCCGAAAGTCTGAAATCCGATAAGTTTGCTCCATGAATTATACATGTTACCCTGATCCGAATAAGTTCAGGTAACACTTTGTAGTATTAATTATGAATACGAGCTTGGGGTTCTTTGGGTAACTATCCAACTTTCAGCTTAACCACATGCCTTTCAAATAAATTACGCCGAAATAATATTGTTGTTCTCCATCTTAGATTAATAATAACAATAATGTACCTGTATGTATATAATAAAATATGAAAGTAGTCAATCCAGATGAAGAGTGATGCGCTCATGACGCGCGTTTTTGACGACAGTGACGGGTGGGGGCGATCATTCTTATACTTACAAAATAAGTTCTCACTTATATGTTCTCCTCGTTTTATATGATAGCCCCGTTGTCACCCCGCAGTCGCCCCGCCCTCGCCCCGCTGTCTCCTCGCTGTCGTCCCGCTCTCGCCCCGATTGCCGCTGTCGTCGAAAATGCGGCCAAAGGTATACATAAAAAACAACAGAAGGGAGATTTTTTTATGGTCGCCCCGCCCGTCGCTATCGTGAAAAACGTGGCTTAAGAGCGCGGCGAGTATCAAACGTCACTGAACGACCAGATTAAGCCGCACAGACCGCGATCGGACATTGCATGGGTGAACGGTAGTATCAAATTTCATAAGCACTTCCGTGTTTTGGAAGGCACGTTTATCTGACACTCCCGATTGTTATTAAGTTGTCGTTAAGTCTTGTCGAGAACCATTGGGCGGCCTTAAAACTTCTGAGACTCGATTGTCCGCTAGCCCACGCTCCAGGATTTCTCAGTTCTAAGACGAAACCCGTGACGTGCACTGGACCGCAAATGGGTTGTAGCCAGACCCAGATGCACTCTTGCTTGATCTGGTTGGTAGATAGTTAGGTCTGGTTTCTACATCTGGTAAGAGGATAGTAAAAAAAAACGTAATATAAGTACTGTGGTGTTCATCATCATAAACCATTACCCTTCTTTGCACTAAATCAGCGCCATAACATTATTCTCTGAGCACAAATACCTATAAACATATTTTTTTTCATTACTAACAAGAGATTGAGGTCATAATATCGTTATACTCAACAAATTTCGATTTAACTTCATGACAATTCATCGTTTGGTTAAGAGTACTTAAAAATACTTGTGATAACTCAAGCTTTTCCATTTTGAAGACTCTAATTGTATAAGGTCGAGGCGAGGGCCTCTTAACAATAATAGAGCCACTAGACTGAAGATATAGTTCTGCCTGCGATTGTTCTATCTTATTTGTCAACCTACTTGAATAGAATAATGAGGCGATTGAATAATATGTATTGTAATTAGTTTAGCTTACTACAATTCTTCGACAAGGTGGACTGACGACCTGAAGAAAACAGCGGGAAGCCGCTGGATTCAGAGGGCACAGTGCTGTTCGGAGTGGCGTCCATTAGCGGAGGCCTATGCCCAGCAGTGGATGGATGCTGATGGATGGATGGACTATAATATTAATGAATTCTAGGGAAGATAAATGTATATTATTACAGTTATTTAATTAATTATTTAAAGTTAACTAAATATATATTATAATAAATCGGTCCGCTCCTACTTATTTTGCCAAACCCGATCAGGGTCATAATATGTGTTCTTAAAAATTATATGTATAAGACCAATTTGTACCAACCATATGATGCAATAAAACATTCAATACTGAATACTGAAAAACGCCGCCTAGTCTGCTGGGAGGACGATACGATGATACTGGGCGCAAAGCTCTTCGAGAGCAATACCTCTGTTACGTTTTCTAACTTTGAATACATTAATGATTTAGACGAACGCTCTCTGCAATAAACTACTTTATGACGCCTTCACATAGTTCAATTAAGCTGCCGTCCACTTGACAGAGCGCAACCTTTAAGGAGAGAATCTCTTGAATAAAATGGAACCAATACTCAATACTCAATGTTTTATTGCAGTCATAGTGGTTACATAGGTGTTATTTATTATTTATTCTTTATACAGAAGCACAGCATGAAAACCCTGCTAGGGCGTTGCAATTTATGATAAGATCGCCTTTTGCATACTCGTTGTTATTTTACCTCTAAATTCGATGTATTAGTTTTATGTTGTGCAATAAAGTATATTTGTATTGTATTTGTATTGTAATATGTCATGTATATAATATAATTGTATCATTCATATTTATCACAAAATAAAATTTCAATTTATAAAACACGATATAACAAGATAGCATAAGAAATGTAGAACCAAAAAATTCAAATACTATAAATTGGATTAATGTCAAAATTAGTAATTTTAAGTAAAAGATCAGAATCAATATCAGAATTTGAATAAGTTAAATAACACAATCAAAATAGTGTATAACAAATATAAAAAAAATCATGACAACTATCTTAAATGAATGTTGGTACTACTATATTGGACTTTGTGAAGACTGTTTTTAGCAGAGAGCGTTCATTGGACGATTGACGAAAATCATAACGAATACGATAATACCAAAACTAGAAAACTCGTAACAGAGGTAGAGATAGGCTCGCCGTAAGAGCGTAAGAGGGGCAATGCACGCTCTCATAGAGATGCGATTTCATAGCAAAGCATTTAAAGGCAGTGACACTATTCACAGTCACGCACAACATTTCTCACAAAATTTCAAGATGGTAAATATGCTCTTGATATTGCATTGACTAAGCAAATACATTTTACTTGTCAAAATGCAGCTTATCATTGCTTGCAAAGATCGTGGCTGTTTTAACTAGAAACAGTCGTAATAATAATAATACGCTTTATTTTACACCATCGACACTCAACAGTAACTACTACTAGAAGTATTTAGTATTTAGTGGAAAAAGTGGTTGCAATATTTCACAGCAACTATTAGAAGCAAAATTAATAAGAGCGTGATAAAAGCTAAGAAAAGGTACGGTGTACTCGGAGACCGCCTAGGGACCTCATTTAAAACGATCTTGTGTGTAATCAGCTGTAGTTACGGTCCCGCTTGTAGAGGTATTATTTTAACTGAAAAATAATACTCTGATATAGTTACATTATATGAGATAAAAAAATAATCTAAGAAAGATATTACTAAAGGATTCGAGAGTCAGTATTTATTATAAGTTCACGTATTGGACCGAAACTTGTCGGGCGATCCCGATAAATCAACGTGAGTATAGCCGCGTTAACCACTTAAAAAGATTCTCGTAGTTTGACAAAATCCTTTGTTCAAACTAACACTTTGCTTCTATAATTTATCAATAATTCGATAATGATTCGATTCATTAGTAAATTATTGCATATTAAGATCGTGGGACCACGACGTGAGGGGTCTGTTCGATCCACCTCTACCACTAGGGATTGGATTTTAAATAAGCGTATTAATAAAAGCATAAGCTTCATGAATAATCTTTGAATCCCTGGCCAGCACCTGATTAATTTATTAACACATTTTAAAAGTTTAACTTGTGTTTTCTTGTACTTTGTATTTTCGCTAACATACAATAAAAAAAATCATTATTACTTTTATAACATTATCCATTCAAGACCACTTTAATTATTATGTAATGGAAAACAGTGCCAAATTTTAATCAAGTTTTTGGTAATAAGCTGTAAGTATACCTAAGTAATATAATTAGTGACTGTTTGTTTTCTCAAATAAATTAAAAAAAAAACAACAAAGGTCACGAAACGAAGAGAAACGATCATTGTGAAAATATTTTCTGGAGGACATTACGAAGATTGAGGGAATTCTCGAATCCTAATTTTATGTTTATAGAATAGAATAGTAGTTTGACGGGGTCATCATCAATAGCTTGGTGATCGCATTAGATGGTTGTTGCTGCACAGATGGCGCTACTCGTTCTCCGTTATATTCCCTTAGTCGCTTCGTACGACACCCGCGGGAAGAGGAAGGGTGGTGATGGTTGTATTCTGTTCTGACCTCACCAAACGGCAATCATTTGTTTGTTTCAATTACTTGTTTATACGTTTGTTTATTTGTTCAATTCTATGAATTGTTTTTTTTGTGAGTCAAAAATAATAATACCTACTGAGCACGACTCGCTAGGGACACTACATAAAGTATGCGTGGACAACATCTAAACCATTGAACTTCGTATCAAGTTAGGCACTCTTTGGGTATCTTGTCACTTTTGCATTAATAACTATGAAAACCCATTGATGGACTACAGTTGAGTATACTTATTACACTTTTCAAGGCTACATTAACAGCGCCTGCAGTCGGGCCAGAATTAGCCGGTGCGCACTATACTGCCAACTAATTTTAGATTTTGTACAGAAAAATAGTATTACGAACGAAAATCCCACGATGTTCTGACGGGAAGGTCGCTTCAGTCGGCTTAGCTTTATAATGAGGCGAGGTAGTCTGCACTGCTCCACTGCCACGCATCGTCTTCGTGGAGTCCGGACGTGTCGGTATAGTAAAAGCTGAGTGCAGTTGACAAACTCTTTTTATATTTTATTACTTAGAGTATTTTTAATCACTGTCAGTTTTTTCTTACACAGTAAATAGGTACTGCTCACCTTAAGGTTGTCTGGAAGAAGTCGCTGCCTACCGATAATATCACCTTTTGTGTATTTGTCGTACACTTTTTTTTTGTAAACCTGTTGTATATTTTTTATGGTGAAATAAAGCGTATAATATAAAGTAAGGACTGATATCTAACGGTCACTCAACGGGACCACTTCGCCCACTTCACAAGTTTTCCATCCGAAATGCTCGGGCTCTTTTGCCTGTAAAATCATTACGTCATCATTTTACCATCCCGCGCTCTTGGCGTACAAAAATGACTAAAAATCTACGCCCGTAACTAATTGATCAAATAAATCAACCTAGTATTTCATCTCTGTTGTGATGATTGCAATGCACATGGGAAAGAACAGGATAGCTAGCGGAAGAACTTCGGCTTCCGGCTCACCGGTAAAAGGTAACCCTATTAAATTGCTTCAAAAAATAATGCGTTCAGAATAGCGACATACACGAAGGTAATGTCAAAGAACGAAGGAGTGAACACCTAAGTTCAGTTACAACGATTAACCCGTGCTTGTGTTGAAAAGGTGCCCGCAATGAAGTCCTTGAGGATTTACAATGCGGTGAGGCGACTGTTGCTACTGTAGCGGAGGAGTAAAGTGAAGAGGGCTTATATTACAAAGCAGCGTACGATCCATGTAACTTCTCATGTGTGTTAGATACTTAAGCGTAACCTGAACGCCTTTGCCTCCATATTACCGCTTTGGCTCAACTGTCGTAAAGCACAATATTACGATTAAGTACGAAAGCTCTATGGAATGTGGTAAATCGACAATTAATGTTAATCGTTCGATCATGTACACATTGTAAAGATTCATTGCACCTTGGTAACATTGGTAATGTTGATGAGTCTGTAAATCTTAGACATATCCAACATCCACTTTTATTTATATTGTAAATAAATATTGTAACGCTCCAGCAAGAAAGATCAATATTGATAATAAAAGTAACGATACAAATATTATAAAATCGATAATCGAACAAATAAAATTGATTAGACTGTCATCAGATGAATCGGTAATGGAAATTTTACGTTACAGCAATCACTAAATACACCTGTGAAAAAGCGTATAACATATTCAAAATAGTACAATATAATGTAATTTTTCCAAATGTTACCTCCTAAGGGTATTTATTGAATAGGGGATAAAATGTTGTATGGGAAAACGAATTTAACGCACGCAGAGCCGCGGGTACAGTCGAGTTGACCATAATATAGTTTCGATCAAATTATATATTTTATCTATATATAAGTAGGCAAAGGCAAAATTGTTCAGTTCCACCCTGGGAGTACAATCATGTTACGCTTACCATAAAATAGTCATTTTAACCGAACCAACATGTAAATTGAACTTCGTTGGATAGAGGAAGTGGTTCTAATTCAGCTTGCGAGATTTGACCCACACAAACTTACAAACATTGGAAGCTAAAAAAAGCTTTCAAAAAGGACCAAACGTCTGAGTAGCGGTCAATCAATAAATAAAATGAATGAGTGCGCTGTTCATACAATGTATAATTGACCAAAGACCATGGATTAAGCTTTTAGTTTCTGGCTCATGGCACTTTTTCAACTAAGTGAAATAAAAAAGGGATATAAGAATAACCCATTAAAGCTGCACTACAATATTTACAGCCGTAATACGAAAAGCATGTTACACGTATATACACAAATATGCGTTTAGAGGAAACAGTTTGTAACTGTTTATTAAATAAATACCGCGCTCCCACATATGAAACGCGGCTCTGACAAAACACCTAACATGGTGACATATGCAAAATTACATTAAGCGCGAATGCAAACCCTAAGTTTAAATTATTTCAACGCATTCAATTCTCGGCAGAAATGTTATTTGTACGGAAACATTAATTATGATTTTCCAGTTAAACGCTCCAGCGTAGCTTGAATTCAATTTATTAAAACTTTTTATTTATAATATTCATTGTTACATCGAATCAGTGGCACAAGGGTTCAGTTGTAGCATAAGCTACTTTATGCTTACAGATAACATTCAATATTTATCCATCTTTGTAAAGTGTAAGGGGTTTAAAACTGGGTAGTTTTAATATATTCCGTATAATAAAACAGACATTTCCCGGGGCTCCACCGGCGTATAATTCACACATCTATCCCACAGGAACCGTGCATTTAACCGGGATAAAAATCAGTCTTTGACCCCAGAAACTATATCTATGCAATATATTACGTCGATTCGTTTCTCCGTTGCTGCGTGAAAGGAAAAACCAGCAAACTCACTGGTATCTATAAAAAGTTTCGTAGCGAATGGGCATGCAGTGCTTTTAAGTGACCAATGGCCGCCCTAGACACCAGTGTCAAACTTTTAACAGAAATAGTCCTGTTAATTTAAGTTAGTCTAGCTATTTTTTAGCACTACTTAGCATTACTACATGTTCCAAGTTAGATACAGATTCATTGACAGTGTTGAAGACTGACCTAGTCGACTCTTGAATCCGAGCATCAGCATAACATACCATTCAACAAGGCGTTATCTAATCACAAACAATAGTAATTTGTCATGTCAAGTCAATTGAGGTACTTTTTATCAATTGTCAAAACGTGAATGCTTCGTACAATTTATGTGATAATATTGGCTTATGACGTCAAACGTGCCTAAGGTCAACTGGCTGCACTTTAAGTGATTTTAGACTAATTAAGAGGCGTCTCACATTCGACATCGCTCTCGCTCGCACATTCTAACATTTTCAACGATTGTAACAGTCTAGGTAGACTTTTGAAAAATGTGCTTCTATATCATTGTAGACATTAAATTACGGACATTTTAGACATATTAAAATTTTCATATACCTACCTAGTTTTTGATAGAGGAAAAAAGGCGAAAACAATTATTGCTATTTTATTACAATGTCATCGGCAAATAACAAGCATTGAGAATGTGTCAATGTCTTTGGGAAGTCATAGATGTAAAGAATAAAATGGAGACGTCCTAGAATACTCCCTTGAGGGATACATGCTATGATAAATCGTTTCATAATGATTTGCAGGTTTGAATATGAAAGAGAGGCAACGAACTGCTAAGACAACAGAGGAGCTGGCGAATGTAACGTAGCTAATTAAATAACTTTGTTAATTATTTCACAGACACCCTGGCAATGTGAGTCGTACTTGCCAGGTCGTGTCTCGCGACTCATTCATTCAATAAACGCCGCAGAAAGGCGGCGCGCATCTGGCGAAGGCTGACCGCACATTGGTGCTATTTAAGGAGAAGAAATACGTTTATTCGTTGATTAATTACACTACAATACTATATCATGTAACTTACATCAATTACTATATTGAATGTTTAAAAACAGACAAGACAAGTTATGAAGTTTTCATTCCTACAGATAGGTATGTTTATTATTTCGGGATCAAAAGTATCCTCTACCCAACTCCGTGGCTCCCAACCAATTCTAAGAACATTCCCATAGAACAAAATACTTTTTAATTTTCCCGAAATTTCCGAGTTTCAGGAAAAATTAAAGTTTTCTTTCCCTATAAACCTTATGCTATTACAAAAATTTAAAAAAAAACATTGTCAAATCGGTCTAGTCGTTCTCAATTGATGCGCTTACCAATAAACAGCATAAATAAATTAAATTAAATAAAAATAATAATAAATAATTAAATATAAATTATTTTGTAGTTTCGAAGTCTTTTAAAATATTTATTAAGTCAGTTAGTTTCAGTGTCAGTGTCAGTTGTCAGGCAAGTACATAAACATGTAGCACGTAACGCGCCGTACCAATTTTTTCCCCCGACCGCGGATAAAGAAGTAATACTTCAAACATAAAAGTTCTATTGGTACCAGATAAGGATTATCTACACTACGTAATACATTTTTGGCAAACCCCTTGTCATAATACAACCTAGGAAGGGGCCTACTAGAGATAAGACCCTAGTGTAGAATTAGTGTAAATAAAGCTTAGGTAAGATTCAATGAAGCGTAACCCTCGCGCGCAACTTCGCTCTTCGCACTTCGCAACTTCACTCAGTCCGCGCCTTAATTGAGTTGCCGTTAACTTTATAAAATGCTTCGTGTGCCTGGTTTATGTTTTGCACACTGGTTAAGAGCTTTTCAAGTTTTCGTTACCCGTCAAGTAGTTGCGCTGAAAAGGAACTTGCTAATCAATCTAGCGCTGGGAGTTCTGACCACTTTACGATAGTTCTTGTGCACGTCGTTTTTTCATCCTTTTTAAGGTTCCGTGACTCAAAGAATATGAATTAATTAAAACTAAATAAGATTCCGTAGAACACCCTTAAAGCTTCGTTGGATATTTAAATTATCCTAGTCTCAGGCGTTGAGATAACAGAGTAAGCCTTTTTCTATATTTTTTATCTGTTTGTGCAGAAGTTTATCCCCATACCGCTAGCGGTAGGTACCGTACTGAGATAAAAATGCATTCTACAATTTACAATATACAATTCTGCAATAAACAAGCAATTTGATACAAACTAGGTACGTATAAAGTTTATCGGATAATTAAATATAATACCACAATTTTTTTTGTTAAACCATAAATCTTGGCGCGCGTTGCATTTGGCAAGTTTTTTTAGTTTCACTTTGCTCACACTTAACGGTAGTGGGAGTGGTAAGTGAAGAAAATTTGAATACGAATACCGGGTTGAATTTAGTTATAGAGCGAACGAGGTACTACAGCGTAAAAGAGAAATATTAGGAAGGCACCATTTAAAAACATTTTTGTTATAAAAATGCTTTTGCCAGCACGGTTTTGTAGGAATTGTAGGTTTTGTACTAACGGTTTAAAAATATATAGTTTGATTCACACCAGGTACACTAGCTATCATCGTCACGTACCTTTATAATTTTATTACTCATTTTTTTTTTGCTTCATTTTTTCTTTTTATAAGCAAACTATCTATTTTATCTTGACATGGCTATAACCCATTAGCGACGGCCCAAACAAATAATTTACTTTTGTCATTAATTATTCAATAACTTCAGAAAATACTACAATTATCTGTAATCTATAGTTTAAAGTTAAAATTTGTTACACGTTTACTACTAATACTACTACTTTGTTAATTTACCATGAAGTGTACACATATTTAAGCAATATAATCAAGCTTTAAATAGTTTCACATAATATGTTGATATATGAACCCAATATTTGTATTTTGATAGGTATTTTGATTTCTATTACCGGCACTAATAAAATTGGGTACCGGGGTAGCTTGAAACATTCTAAACTGACAAATTAAGCGTACGATAATAATATCAATCTCAATTACAGTCACGAAACGCATTGGCATAACCACCCTCATTACAACGGCGTAACGAACTGCAATTTGCTCGCAAATGGATCGAATGCAGCGCAGCGCTGCACGTTGAAAAATATCTTCATTTGCATTATTGGCGGAGTCACGAGACCGAAATGTTATTTATTTTTCATGCATTATACGTTTATTGATTTAACTACGTATGAACAAAATAGATTACAACAGCTTACCTCATCCGGGCATAACAATAGCTGTGTCACTGGTTTGACTACTTACAGGTTTATTTTAATGTTTTTCTATTAAAAGCTCCCAGAGTCTCATTTTGGACACAAACATTAGCACCGCTTCGTGCCTAAGTGGGTATTTTTGCCAAGATAAAAGACGCGGCGCTAGAAACTCAAAACAATGACCTTTTAAAGAGCTAGTACCTAGAACTTCATGTTTTGGATACCCATGTAACTTGCTATGAATATAACAATTTTTTTTTTGTAAAGCACATCCATGCCTCTTTGATTACATAAAAAATGTTTTATTTTTACCTTTGAAGGACTTTTTACATAGAGCTATGATAGAGCGTAATTAGGTGAACAACAGTATCGTAAAATTGTCTTGTCTCTGTCTTCCCGTCAAAGTCAACAGCGAATTTTCGGGACTTAATCCCTGTCCCGTTAATGTTTCGTTAAAAGCAGTCTTATAGTCAAAAGTATCCGTTTTAAATCCCATTTGTTGCCTTAGGAGTTTAACAAAAACTGGTCCATTAAATTACTTTATCGCAAAATTAAGTAGGTAGAGTAGTCACTACTCTGCTTCTAAGTAGAGAGGTGGTAGAATCTGTATACAGTTAGCTTGGCGCGGTACCACTGCCACACCCATTTCTGCCATAATTGTTTTCAGCAATTGTGTTCCGGTCGGAGAGGTGTGGATGCCGGTTACACTTTTAGAAGAGGCGACCATCTCAGTCCTCAGCGATAGCAACGAATATGGACTTACAGTCCTCACTCCCATAATCGTATCACTAGTGTATACTAACTAACTAATATTTCTATTAACACTGAATACTAACAGAATTATGAACTATCAGTCCCTCAAACAGTCCTATTCGAGGTGTGTCATAGATGTCTACGGGCGGCAGTGAGTTGTGGACGATTTTTTTTTATAGTATGAGCTAACGTGCTTGCTATTGTCATCAGATAAAAAAAGTGTTTAATTAATAAACAATTATTTTATTTAGTTCCAAAATGCTATTTACAAAGGTTCCAGAGCCTTCTTTTAGGCACGAAGTACGTGTGTTAGACGACACAACCATCTTCCTGAGATACAACCATTTTACACTTATTTAAAAAGAAAACTTTGTTTATGTACCTGATTCATAATTATAAATTAAGTAAATATGTGCATGCAAGTTTGTGTAAGTGCGTGAGTGTGTGCATCCTATGTGTGTAAACACACACATACTCACTCATTTATAAACATAAATACGGATATTTTCTATGTACGTGCAACCTGTATCAATGTTTCTACTTCCTCGTATGTAAAAGATTTAGCCAGTTTATTAAGTTTTTTTTACATTCTTAAAGTTGCATATAATTTATATTTATGTTTTTATTAATGTTATTGTAAAGGAAAGATGAACTTTTTTCTAGTTTCTAGATATACTAGTGTGTATTATTTAATTAATGACATGTTAGCTTTTGATGAATTCCTTTAATCGGCCACTGGTTAAGTGAACTATATCAATTCACATCTTTCTCGCTCGCACATTCTAAAATTTTCAATGATTGTTAAAGTCTAGGTAGACTTTTGAAAAAAGTGGTTCGATAACGTTGTTGACAATAAACTTACGGACATGTAATACATATTTAAATTAGCATATACCTAATTTTTGAAAGATAAAATGGTAATAATTGTTCTCACCTTGTATCCCATCAAACACTTAAGGATGGATGAATGTTATTCAATCACGGATTTTTTTTTCGAAATGGTCATTAGACGTACAAATTTTGTATGATTTAGTATGTATACTCACAAATACCACCAGGTAGAGAAAAATAAATCGTGATAGTCATGTGTGGCTTTCACTGCAAAACTATACTTCGAACTCGGTCTCGACTTGCTGTTTTCAAGAGATGACTGATTGCCGCGAGAAGGAAGGAAGCGCCGCGCCGCGACGCCATTTTGCACGGCTAATGCCTTTTGTGGGCGTCATTCACACTCAAATAATTAATAACCCGCAGCGACTGTGTACGTGGCATGCCTTCACATCGGTATTTAGGGAATTCAAACCTCTATTTACCTCACGGGCTCAGTCGCTAAAAACGGTTCTGGCGCGTCCACAAATGTATCATTGAGTCCTACGTCGACACATGTCACATGTCGGGGTAATGAATTGACGCAATATTTCGCTGTTTGCGACGGAAACCTCGATCTTATTCTTATACTACTTATCTTACTACTCATATTCACCATTCAATATTTATACTTACATATTTTTGTGTAAGTTTGTGTGCAACTGTGTTTTTTCTGTCGTTATTTATCGGATTTTAGTCGTTTTTGATGTTTTCTGTGTATGTCCGCTACCCGCCTTCAGACTTACTAACAATTAACGTTAACTTTCACTACTAAATTGTTATAATAATATGCGGTAACCAGCACGCAAAGCCGATATTGGGGATGACGGGATGCTATCGCCTTTTGTCGGATCCATTCATACTGGAATAATTAATAACCTATAGCGATTGTCCGTGGCATCTCCGTCTGTCTACACCTCGCTATTAAGCCAATTCGAACCTCAATTTACCTGTGGCGGTTAGTACGGTTTCGGTTTATCCTTAGCCTGCGGTGAAATCGGTTTATGGGTGCGCAGTGGGTACCTACGCATAGTACAAAGGTGTCACGGTGGTCGTCCCTTCATTTTTATTGTTTTAGATCTAATGTTGCAGCTTATATCGATTCATTACTTCATAAAGTAGCCTAGTACAGAAATGAATACGTTAAATAAATTTTGTTTCTAAAGATAAATGCAGTTTTCGCGATGCAAGTAGCAAACGGAAATGCAGCGTGGCCACTGCCGTCCTAGTAGACGGCAGGTGAAGGTGGTTCTGCAATCAATCTAGAACAATACACTAATAATTACCCAAATAAAATTTATCTTCAATGAAACTCTTTGAAGTAAAATGAAAACCGGTAAAAGACCATAATAACCCACCAATTTTAATATAAAAAACGCTAAAATTATAGAACCTGAAACAGGGGCTTCTACATGTGCTTTAGGTAATAATAACTGAGCAAAATATATTGGTAACAAGAGACTGTACGGTGCATAGAACGCTTCACCATTTCTGACATGAACCAATTGGTTTCAAGCAATTTGTCCAAAGCCTGCTGTGGAGCGGTATCGATCAGTAGAAAGCGATGTTGATATCGTTCACTATTGATATCGTTCCTGTATTCGCTACTACTTCGATAACACAGGAAATGACGAAAAGCCGTACTATTAAAACGTTCTAGGAACAAAATGATCTGAATAATAATACCTCCATCGCGACTTAACACCGTTATCGAGTGCACGGCGATACATCGCTCAACGCTATTGGGGCTTAGTGCAATCTCGGCGAGATCACGAAGACGAATCGCGGCGAATTTCCGCTTATTTTGCCGACATATTGCCCTCTTAGTTAACGGGCTAAGAAGGCTAATCCGGCCCCGTCGAGAGGAGTAATTAGACTGCTCCGCACTCAACGGCAGATTATCTGCCCCCATGTTTGCAGACGTCTAAGCGAATTTGTATTTGACGCTCAAACAAGGCTGAAAGTCTGCTGCTCAGTTTAGCCGGTTTAAGCTGATCGGTGGCGTTAAGAGAACTGTCACGTTTCACATCTCTCTAACATTTTATAATTTAATTTTCATTGATGAAAATATAATTATAGCCACTTTAGGCGGCTCCGTCGCGCGTTGGTTAGTGACCTTGACTGACGAACTGTGGGTCCCATTTTCGATCCCCGGTCGGGACAAACATTTATTTGGCACATAAAGGTAAGTACCCCGAGTTCTTGGGTGTATAAATTGTGTTTTTTCTGTATGTATCCGCTACGCGCAACACAGGAAATATTAGTGCGGGTGTGTGTGTGTAAGCGTTTTTTTATTTATTATTATTTTAATTTTCATATACATATTTTTAGACCCAGAAAAATGGCGAATAATATTACGATTTGTTTTCGCCCTTTTCTCTTTCAAAAACTTGATATATGAAAATTACAATATATCGTAAGTGTCCGTAATTTTATTGTCAATAATGATAATGAATCATATTTTTCAAAAAACTAGGTACTTACAGTTTTACAATCATTGAAAATCATCACTGGGAAACGTGATAGTCCTCTTAAATACGAAAACAAATTTCACAATTGACAAGACAGCATCACTTCATAGTGATGACATTCAGTATATTCGTTTGACGACTTCGTGGCGCGTTGCGTGGTGTGGTCTCGGGTTCGAACTACGGCCGAGGCTGCCAATCATTTGGGAGATAAAGGTTTGTACGTAGTTCTTGGGCGTTATAATAATATGTCAATGTGTCCCCCCCGCAACACGGAGAATTCCCTCCTGCGGGGGTGTGGGTTTGCAAGCGTTTATTTATTTATTCAATATTTAAATATACGCAATGATTATTGCGCTTCCTGTTAACATTGCCCCTACTGACAAACAAAATACACCTAGGAGGGTAAATTTGAAGCATGAAAGAAATTCAAACGAAACAAATTAGATCATTCTAATGTAATTCGCGAAGCGTCCGAATGAAATTCGGCTCTCAAATAGAGCCAATTTAATAAATCTTTGCGGACCGTAGCGCGAATCGGAAATTCAAAATTGTGTGTCGGCGGAATGTTTTCGAATCGACATGTAAACACGGTCCCCCATAATCATTATTTGACCGTACAATTAGCATTGGGGACGTGGAGTAGGGAGTGATAATTTGATTTGTGATCGCGTTGGCAGCGAACGGGCCGCTTCACACGGCTCTGTTCGCCCCCGCGTCCTTATTACAACTATATGAACCTCAAATGGCAGGTATCAGCGGCCTTGTTTGGATGCAGCGATCGCTTAAACACGTTACACTTTAGAGCTTTAATCAGTTCCGCTTCTCTCTTGCTCGCAAATTCTAACATTTCTATGATTGTAATTAGTCTAGATATACTTATGAAAGATGTTCATAATCTTATCGTCAATACAGTTATTGTTTTAAAAATGTAGGCTTTGAGTATTTTAGATTACTCCCACCTTACCCGTTGCTGTAAATAGCTTTATATTTTATAGGTAAATCTATTTTCACATCTAAAACGCAAATTGTAAATTACTGCGAGTGTTTTGTGAGTTTTTACTGGCAAAATGGCAAAAAGCATGGTAGTGGTTGGCTATGGCTGCAACCCATAATGGCCCAATGCAGGGCTTGGGCCTCTCCTCATTACTGAGGAGGCCCGAAGCATACTCCATCACGCTGTTATACTTAATGTACGATTTTGTTCATTTTAATCTATTACTTACTTTTATAAATTGTAGCTCAACGAACCCCTATTGTTACTTATGAACACTAGCAAAACCAGGGGAGTCACTAATGCGTCAGTTGCCCTGAAGAAGAGCTCTTTTTGCGCCTTTTTGAAGAACCTCATGTCACAGTCCACTGAGAAAACCTCAGACGGAAGCTCATCCCACAATATACGCGTGCGTGGCAAAAAATATTAATAAATCAATTCTACGCACTTAGTTAAGCTTTAATGGGCAGCTGGGATATCAGCACAGGTGGGACGGGACTATCTCTAAAGCAGTGCGCGCCTGGCGGACGCAATGTCCTACCTACGCGTTCATTTGGAGCGAGCGATGCGGGAAACAAAGTCGTAAACTGCTTTTAAAATTCAATCTTGTCTATACACATACGGTACCAGCAACAATACGTATTAATCGACATATTTATCACTCCCAGGCGTTCCAAAACCATCCACATCCACAATCCAGTGCGCATCGTTTTCCGTAGCGACAAGCGGCTAAATGTAAATTCAGCGAAATAAATCGGCGGCGGCGATACCTATCGCCAAACTCGCGCACGAATTGAGGAAAAAGATCCATTTAAATGTAGATTGTCTACGGCAATACTCCCATTTGTTTTTGTCTCGGGCCACCTATAAGATACGGCAAACCTCTAAGCGGGTTGGTCTCGCGCCTCCGCAGACCTTTATTCGATTGCTTTTGGATAACTTTCAGATGTTGTTTCATATGAAAGTTTCATCCACTTTTACTGTATACTGAAAAGAGATATATTACAGTTCTCACGCAACATATTAAATTTTTTTGACGCATTTGACGCATTTCTTGACGCATTTTACGCGTTGAAATTAAATAATAATTAGAAGCAGCAGGCAGTGGGGTGATATGGCGCACGATAAGCTGTCTCGTGTTTGTTTATTGTCATCACAAAGTCATACTGTAAAAAAGATTGTAATAATTTAAGTAAGTAGGTAAGTTTTTTAAAACTATAACCATAATAATAATATGGTCTGAGATAAATTGTAATTTTTATTATTATTATTAAAAAGAGCGTCGAGAGGTTGTTTCCTCTAAGACTCCCGGCCTACCCTAGATCTTGTAGATAAAGTATGTATTCTTTGTTTAAAGCCGATGATTAAGATAGGTTTTGTCTAGCGGGGCAAAATTGGGTGTTAACATGGAATTGATCAGTGATTTGTAGATTAGTGACGAAGGGGGTCGTCTAGGGGTTGATTTCGATTTTCACTGTAAGTAACTTAAATATGTCTAAATGTAGGTGTCCCCTAAAACTAGGAGTAGTTGATGAAATCCGGCCTAATAGTAATCACTACAGTCCTCGTCAGTTCGCGGCTGTCAATGGGTGGCAGTGGCCACTAGTGACACAGAATGCTCCTTTGCTACTGTCATAAAAAAAAAACAGCTAAAGATTCCAATAAACTTTCTGACAAAGATTGTATACGTTTCGTAAACAAAGTAGTGATTAAGTCCCGAAATTTCACCGTTGACTGTGTCGGTCTAAGACGGGGGCAACTTAATTCAGGAAATTGTTTCTCAGCTCTTGTAATTACTCATCTATTATAGAGCGGAGTAATGGAAGGAAATTATAAAACTTATTTTGAGCACGACCATCTGTCGCGTCAGCTTTACACTAATTACTGACGAGTTCGTTTGAAAGGCCAGATTTAATATTAATCTATCTCAACTGTTTCACGTCTTAATTAATAAAATTATTTGCGAGCTATTTTTCTAACCAAATCTAATATGAGCAGCTCTCAGGCTTCCGCTCTGACCCGTATGTGACTTGCTCTGATGTCAGCCAGGGCAGCACACTTGGGCCGACGCAATTTCTAATAACGACCAATGATTTTCCGAATGTAGTAAGATCAGCTAGGTGCCTTATGTTTGCTGAAGATTTAAAACTATTCATGGATATAGCGAGCGCCGAGCGTGAGGCCATCCAAAGAGATATTGATAGTATTGTAAAGTGGCGTGGACAAATCCAACTTAAATTCAATACATCCAAATGCAAATGCTCCATCTTCTCACGCTCTAGTTCACCCATCACATTCACCTACAATATACACGCGTGTCGCAGACTCGTGACCTTGGTTTGACTCGGGACCCAGAACTTACATTTAAACCTCATATCACCGAGTTGTGAGGTCGGGCATACAAACCCCTTGGTCTCGTAATGAGGCAGGCTGCTTGATTTCGTTAGACGAGCACAATTATTGCACTGTATTATGCATTCGTACGGAGTAAACTAGAGTTTAATGCAATCATATGGGATCCATATGAGTATAAATACAAATACACGGTGGAGACGATACAAAAAAAATTTAGTCGTTATTTATATATGAAACTGTACGGATATTATCCATACCTTTATCCATCCCTATTCGTAGCAGGCATGGTGGGCATTGACAGAATGGAGGTAAGACGCAAGTGTGCGATAATGTTGGACTATTACCTCCGCGGGGCGCGTACGCTGACTATGAGGCTACTCAATGCCTTGATTGTCCAGGATCCAGGCGTGGACATATTGCATATGCCACAGTCTGAGTTTCTAAATAGTTATATAAGATTTGTAAGCATGATAAACCAAGTTTAAGTAATGTATAAGTTAAATTGTATAACTTGTAGTGCGCTTTGGTAGAAGCTGTAAGCACTACAATAATAGTAATAAATAAATAAAAGAAGGAGCTGACTAAATGGCTGACTAAATGTTAAATAGGCATGCACATAAATTTTTATTGCCATTTGCCCGTGGTGGTACCACCGCCATACCCATTTCTGCTGTAAAATAAATGTTTTTATAAATGGGCTATATGCATGTATTAGAATTCCTATAAATTTTCTAGGGGTTCTAGTTTGCTACTAGTCAGCGATTCAACTACCGAGCGCGTCCGTCGTTGCTACACTTTGTCGATTAATTACAATTTTAAATAAATTTAAGAATTGGTATCTAGTTAATGACTTAGGGCCCTGTTACATAATTTGTATGTTACATAAAATAATATAAATAAAACTAGACTAAACAAAACTCAGTAGTAGTTTTGAAAAATGGAGAACCAGTCTTAAGTGCGGAATAAAAGTGCTTTTAAAAACCGGCACTTTTCAATTTTCACAATTTATACGACTTGAATAAACAATCGGGAAGTAGGCCGAAGTGTTCAAATATACGGTTCGAAAATGTTTCCAGAAAATATTGAAAAGAATCACATATCTACTTTATTGAAATTCAAATGGTATTCGCTTCAAGCTGTTCGTTTCTTTGGATTATTGTATGTTCACTAATTACGATCTGTATGTATAGCGTTTAAAGTTTACTGGTTACGGTTTATATCACAATAAAAGAATGTACAAATACACTTACAGACAAAAACTCTATAAAAAGCAATATTAAATTTAAAAAGCAGCGCAAGCAACTTATAAAATACAATTTTATACAGCTAAATAATGTATAATAATTTGGACACTCGAGTAGCTTGCACTAAGTAGTATAATTTATTTCTGTCAGTAAGATATTCATCGACGCTATACTTTGGAAATGAGCCATTGTTTTAGTGTTTTCTAAAATATATTATTAGGCAGATTCTTCATTTCTATTGATAAATTGTTATAGATACGGATAGCAGATATGTATGTCCTTTTCCTGTATATTCTATAAAGTGTATTTATTGTATTGTATTCTTGTGCAGTAATCGTGAATCTTTTATTTAACAAACAATCGCATCTATTATCGCTATCAATACCATCATTAATAGTGTAAAGGACACTTCAGTGTACTGAAGTGGATAGATGATTGTAACAATCGCCGTATTTGCACTTAGATACTATTTGCAGGAATCCTATTGTGCTAAATGTAGATTACATTAATCGTATTCGGAATAATCATTATCATCGATCACACCTACTCATCGATCACACATATGTGTGGGCTTCAAAGCATAAAAGTATTCCCAAATTATCGGAATTTGTGAACTAGGACAAGTCCATGGACTCCCGCCATTTGGTAATGCCAGAATGTTGATTAGAGTAAGCTGGGCGTAGTGTTGTCGTTGAAGCCAATTAGCAATCAAATTAATGAAGAATTTAATGAACTGTAAATATAATATCGTCAAACACAATAATTAATAACAAAGTAGTCTAACAAATATATATGGGATAGTTTGATAAAAATCGTCAAAAAAGTAAATAAAAACAACACCCTCTACAGCCATAACTCATGGGAAGTTGATGCGCGCATTAAAGTTTGATTGGTCTTTCACAAGCGATAATAAAACTAACTGCCTCATATACCGTTGTAAGAACCTCTTCATTCTTGCATTAAGCCGGTTTATCATTTGTTTTATTGAAAAGTTACAGGGAAATGACAAAATTCATGATATAATCAAATCGTTAGGGTCAGGGCAGAACAAAGAATATAGAATATTCATGCATTACCAATACAATTTCAAATGTCTGCCGTCACTTACATCAGCTGTGTCTAAACCTCATTATGGCGCAGTTAAAAAGTCATTAATCGTGAAAATGAATGAAGGAACTGAACAATAGGGGCAGCCAGCAATAGGGCTGGGGACGTAAGGAATGGAGTCTAATGAACATTTTACGATAGTGGGAAATTTTGTGATGCTTTTCACTAATCTTTGACGGGATATGGGGCGTTTTTTTTAAATAAAGTAAATGGAACATTCACATCGAGTGTACAATACTCGAAGCTAAATACTGAACCTTAACGTTTTATACAATTAACATAATTATTTACATAGAGCAGCCGGTCGTGAAAACTTATTTGATTAAAAGCACAAGTTTGTAAGGGACAATCCTAAATACTCAAAGCCTAAATAAACACTTTATGTTGCTCACAAATCTAATCGTTAATGTCATGCTTATATGTTTGAGAAATCTTGCTGTCAATACTGTCGTCTCAAATTCGAGGGAAATGAGGTAGTGGACGTTACATGCGAGGTCTCATGTTTAACTATGTCAGTGCCACACGCGGCATATATTATTGGGGATGTGAGGTATCGAAAGGTATCAATAAGCGTTAAATAAATGAACAATCATTAAAGTGATACCTTGTAGTTTAGTGTGTTTTCAATTATCACTAATTTCCTTTATTTATTGGATTATGAAACTTATTTTTGAACATATGTTTCTGGCCTGCATTTATGGTCTACGTAATTAAAAAAAGAAAACACGTGAAATGTTCTCGAGTTTTTTTAATTATTTTCTATTATCTGTGCCACTATTATGTTTATACGAATAAATTCACGGAATTATTTTTAAATCATACTATGTTTTAAACAATTTATATAAAATAAAAATAATTTTCTTAACAAGTCAAATAATTTTGTAAAAAAATATTTAAATGATGCTTGGAACTTAACTTGATTATTTTCGAGCGCGCTCACTTTAGCCATCCAACCATTTACGTACATAAAATAGTTGCATCACTGTCATTTTAAATCTCCATAGTCCTCTGAGATTGGTCCGTGATCCGTCCGCTTATTTTCAAGTGAGGATCGATGTGCACAAAAATGCGTGTGGTGGTCTTACCGCCCCGGGTGAACCGTATACAGGTTCTACCACCTGGCAAAGGTGATCGCCGCATCGTCGCATGGACCGACACGTGTTCACTGCGTGCAAATTAAATCCATTGAACATGTTAATAATAAATCGCATTAACAAAAACAGATATTGTATCAGTTTGACAATGACTGCTGATTTTATGGCTAAATTTTGTTAGCATTGTTCCTGGAATTAATTATAACTTCGAGTTCGCTTTATTGGATACGGAATTAACATTATTAGCACGAAATATTTAAATTTTGTTTTGTAATAGGAGTTTATGAAGCATTCATAGCCCTGCGGCCTGTGCTCTGGTTGTTTTACGACACAGGTCTAGTACACAAGTCCACGACACAAGTCTACAGCACAAGTCTACGACAAAAGTCTACGACAAAAGTTTACGACAAAAGTCTACGACAAAAGTCTACGACAAAAGTCTACAACAAAAGTCTACGACAAAAGTCTACGTCAAAAGTCTACGACAACAGTCTACGATTAAAGTCTACGACAAAAGTCTACGACTAACTCCTACGACACAAGTCTATTAGTCTCTAGTCTGTATTATCGATATGTTTGTATAAAAACTTTACAGTGTAAATTACCTGTATGTTTTTGAGAAAGTAAAAAGTTTATTATTATTTAATTTGGAATTAAGGTTTAAATTTTTTTTGCGGATCTGGAGTGGTTTGCTTGCATTCGCACTCTTTTTACCACCGCTCCTCAGATATATGTTGCTCCGTTGTTGTGGGAAAGAAGGACAATCCAACAAACAAACTTTCACATTTGTTAATATAGTAGTGATAGTGAAAATACTCTTAAGTAATTCGGCATATTAGTGTTTATTTTAGTGTTGCCGTCTAGGGCACTTTATGTAATAAAAAGTTTTTCGTTGCTGTCTTGAATTACTTGCTATAATATCCTAAGAGTTGCTGTACAGCTATTCTGTGAATTTTCATTTTGAAAATTGTAAGTAGTTGTTTGAGAAAACCTTTTACAATTATTTTCCAGAAAATGTTTACGTGTTGGCGGTTTTACTCCTGTTAGTGTACATTATTTTGGACATGTTATTTTATTAGTTTTGATTTGATTTGATTTGTTTAGTGAATTTTATTCCCAATCTCAATAAGGGCGAGCTAACATAGTGAACTAATGACGTTGTTATCTGTAATATTTCCCTGTATAAAAGTAAAATAAAATAGTCTTTTATTCCAGAGCTTATCATAAATGCACCAATTACAATTACATCACAGAAAATCCCAAAGCTCTGAATGTCGCTGTGGGATCAGGCCTCCACCTACTCGTAATTCCGCCAGTGCTAGCGGCCCTTCTCCAAAATGACTTAGTTCTACTATTATCGTAAAAAAAAAAATTATAAGCGGGTACGCGGATATCCTCATGTTGATTTGTCGGGATCGCCAGACTAGTTTCAGTCCGATACTACCAGTAGTACCATTAGTGTTAAAGACGAGAAATTGTCCGAGTTGTGTTTGTATGTTAGTTTATCGGAGCTGATCCCTGGAACTGCTAATCTGGTAAAACATATCTTTCTTACAGGTAGTATGGGTTATATGGAAACTCAATGCATTAGGATGCATAATTACTACTCAACTTATCTTTATATTGTCACTAGCTGTTGCTCGAAATTTCTTCCGCGTTCAATTCGCATTAACCCTTCGCACGATAGCCCGAAATCGTATTTGTTTCCAGCAGATTTCGCAAAG
>DWLO01000229.1:0-23547 GCA_018245335.1 Dalla quadristriga
CTCAGGAAGACGCTGCTGCCCATCTCCTGGAAATTACTCTATCGTCGCCTTTTACGAACCCCCAGAGAGAGCGGGGGTGGTGCTATTCTACTACTGTATCCCGGCACCACACGGGCAACTTCTTTACTTCTTTACTTAAATATAATTGTAATCTCTATGCAAATCTGTTTTACATTGTTTTATTTTTTAAAGTTCCTACTTTTTCCTGACCGTTGCTAACAGTGTTAACGGTCTTGAGTTTTAAACGACAAAAATGGCACGATACGGCTTTTCCAGACATCATTCTAATCATATCCTGTCGGTACTCAAAATACAATATATACTAAAAGTTCAAACACAAAGTCATGCAGAAGTTTTTTTACTGTACTACGAAAATGGATATATCGTGAATGCGATACGAGACACTGGCTTTCGTGTACATCAAAACTAATTTTGTATGAGCAAATGGAAAATGTAGATTGATGAAAATACGCTACTTGAGAAAGCACCAAGCAATATAAAACCGACAAGTAAAATAAAGGATTTTTATGATTAGTTGATATACATTCATTTCAAAGTGTTCAACTTTTAATGATTTCCATGATTTTTTTGGGAAAAATTGTGTTTGTTGTAGGTCGCCGTAGCAGATCGTCAGAAGCGGTCCGGTAGCAGGCATGCGGCGATGACGCGGCGCCGCCCGCGCGGCATGCCCTGCTGACATGGCACCCAGCCGCTCAGCACTCCTTACGCTGACAGCTCTCACAGCACTCGCCGGTAACTTCTCTCTTTTTCATCTCCCTTACAAAACTAACTCCCCGCGCAGGATGCTCTGCTGACATGGCACCCAGCTACTCACACTCATACTTCTTACGCTGACATATAGGTCGCAAAACACTCGCAAGTAACTTTTCTGTTAGAACCACCTCTCGCTCAGTATGCCGTGCTGCCATGGCATCCAGCCTCTCTCCACATTACCCCGCATGCTTACGGTTCTCACAGCACTGGCCGGTACCTTCTCCTTTTGTCATTTTGCCAACAAAAACGCGGGCCACTCGACAAACTCATTAGCAACATCCCGAGCGCTCGTATTGCACGCTATAACATATTAATGTCTAAACAACCTCCGCCCAAGGCTCGCGTGCTTGTCTTCATTAGAATTTGTTAGCGCGAATCGCTTTTGGTGGCTTTGCATTAGATTTGTATAATGCGTTTAAATTAAGACAAGTAGCAGGTATGCAGCCGGATAAATTAGCAATAACGTAAAAAAATATTTTTGTGTTTAGATAAAATTATACCTGTGCCACGCCCTACTCTAAATAAATAATTTTTACTTCAATAATGCCTGTTAAATATATACATACAATATGTGTATTCTTAAATTCGTTTTAAACGTTTAATGCACTAAAATATGTGTATGTTTAACTAAATAAATTATTATAACTTAGTTATGACTGACATACTTAGCTATTTCTTTTTGGCTGCAACCCATAGTGTTCAACTACAGGGCACGAGACTCTCCTCACAATTGAGGAGGCCTGGAGCATACTTTACCACGCTGCTCCATTTGGTGGAGGGGTTAGTGGCCAACCCGAGTGTCGGAAGATTTTCAGGCCGCCCGAAGGCCTCCGACAAGGCTTAACGACTGTTATCCGAGGATAACAACCGTGACCGACGGCCCTCCGAAGTATGGAAGCGCTCAAGAAATGTTGCCACTAGCGGTCACCCAGCCACTTGCCGGCTGGAACCGGTGCGGCTTAACATTCTGAATCAATTACGATTGACACTCGCCGCGCGACCAAAAGCGCATTCATTTAACAGAATAAATAAATTGTAGTTGTATATACTACAATTATGTACTGGAAGTGTTTGTGTGGCATTTCTTCGTTTTATTATCAACATTTAAAAACTATTAAATGTAGTATTCACGCATGATATAAAAAATCTACACTCAGTAACATATTCGCCTTAACCGCAATTTAGGCTCATTAGCAAAGAGTACCCTTGCGCTAACTCGATTACACATGAGGGAGCCGTATATTCACCTCCTTTTCATTCGTACTTTCATAGCTATTTCATAAATATTTCCTAACAAAGCTATCCATGCGTGAAGTAACAAAATATTTATATAATAGATCTTCCCGTTGTAATTATGACATAAATAGCCTTTTGGCAACGTTTCGCTTAAATAAAAGAAAGCGGCATAATTATCAGAGTCATCAAGCAGGATAAAAAATGTCGACGCGGCATACATAACAAAGGTGTTTGTGATTTTGTCAAGATATCTTATTTGGGCATTATTTTAAGCCTCTCGCTATTAACTTTTATGTGCATTGAATACATTCATCACTTAGATAATGGTGGTTTAGATACAGTTGCTCCCAGTATTCTTATAAGTACTTGCATATCTTTGTTACTGAGTAAAAGCTTCCGTTTAGTATAAACAATGATCGTTTTTTTTTCATTTAATTCCACAGTAGAGAAAAAGTGGTCTGTCTGGGTTAGCTCTATGCTCTTTGTTTAAACTTTTTTCATTTTCTGAGTATAAATCCATCTTTACACAATTGTTATACTCGTTGAATGCAAACAACTAAAGCAAACATGAACTCTCGTGAATTGCAAATACTTTGTCATGTCTCTTAAAAGAGTTAAAAGTATTTCTGTCTTCTTTGCTTGGAAATTTTTAAATGGCTGTTATGCATTGGATATTTTCTTGTACGACTCCCGTCATGCTAGCTTCATGGATATAAACTTACTTATAACTGTTGGTCGGTGTTTTGCCAATTGGGAGATGTTCTGACTAGAAAAAAATGGGTCACCCGGGGGCATCCATCGCGCTCATTTAAGAAGAAGAAAAAAGATTTTTTGTACATACGAGGGCAATAAAGATAACACTCATACTGACTACCAAATACGTTTATAACAAGGACTACCTATACATTTTCAATTTTTGGAATTGCTAAAAGTTCACCGTTATTTCTATGTGCAGTGTACGCAACAAAAAGGTCTGCACTCAGCATTAACTGCTGGCTCTGTAAAGAACCTGCAACTATCCACTACAGCAGTCCTTTTGAGGTTTCGTGCAGATTTCCATGGGCAGTAGGGCCCACGCTGTGTGTCCGTCGGCTATTCTCATCACATACAACACGTGCGCTCGCTATTATCACAGTGTAAAAAATATATAAAAGCTATATTATTATGTTCCATTTGATCTGGCACGCTGTTCGATAGTGCGTATGCTACGTCCAGCATAGCGAATTTGGAGGAGCGTGCAGTAAGTATATGTATAACAGGGTATCGAGTATTTAAATTATTACAGTTATTAGCAATGGCCTCGAGGTGGACCCTTTTATTATCAGACAGAGTAATTGGTAATGAGCAAATACGAAAATAGTGAGTTGATAACGAGGTTATTTACTTCAACCGAGCTGTTTTGTAGGATGATAAATTCTCGTATAATCCTATTCAACAGAAGCTATAGGTCCTTGGGTGTGCCTTGGGTATGCCTTGGGCATCATAGGCACAGGATATGCTGTGACTTTTAATTTAACATGAAGCACTTAAAGAAAACATTTTCAAATGTTAACTTTAATCTAACAACACTATACGTCACAATCAACTTTGAAACAAAAGCGAAGCGATGTTGTAAACTGTGACATGGCATCGCGCTCTCATTCTGTAAGATACACTTCAGTCAGCTCTCAAGAATGTTTTTGTACGAACCTACAGAGGAAAGCAAAAGGAACGAAAAAATCTTTTCGTTTATGAAAACTATTCAGGAAAAGTGAAAGCACAATATAATGATATTAAACTAATGTAATTTCATTTGTATAGCATCTTTTTTATCTAAATAACAACAATTTAACCAGGCACTTCAAGTAATAACTTATTTGTCGTTATTTTGCTCCAACATAAATAAACATAAAATCATAGACCAAGTAACTAGCACCTACAGATAGGTACCAATACACAAAATTAAATCTCGCAAAACATAGCTTAGGTTATTACTGGCTGCGACGGGTCTTATTTGTATTTGTAGCCACATGGGAGATAGAAAAAACCAAATACATATTATATTTTTGCATCGCATGTTTTCGCAGTGATAATTTTTCTTAACGAAGAGCTTGCGGCGGTTCAACAGATCTACAAAGATGATTTAATTTCCGAGTTGTCAAGTATCTGCTCCGTTTTAGCTTTTACAAACAAGCTCAGTTCAAATGCTCGCGCCGCTGAACGGATTTCACCTCGAGTGGATTCGGACACGACCAAACTCGTTTTAGTTTTTTCCTTCCTTTTCATCGTTACTTTTATTATTTTTTTTCATCAACTACCCATCACCGGCCCACTACTGAGCACGGGTCTCCTCTCAAAATGTTCTAATTCCAGAATGGGTTAAAGCCATAGTCCTCCACGCTGGTCGATTAGTAGACTCCATACGCCTTTGAGAACATTATGGAGAACTCTCAGGCAGACAGGTTTCCTCACGATGTTTTCCTGAATAGTTAGAGCAAGTGATATTTTATCGCATAACACGCACATTACTCATACCTAAAAGTCAGGGTTTCTAATCTACTACATCCGGGAGTGACAATTTACCTACGAAACTTGTTTAATCCATCGAGTGGCAAGCTCGTTTCCTGGGAGACATCAACAACTGATTTTCTATTATTTCAAATTACTGCCTCAGGAAGATTTATGACCCATCATGGGCCTACGGGAGTCTAGCATCTAGCCCTAGCAAAATCAGTTCCCTCCAGAGGAATACAAAACCAACTGTCACGGGCTACCCCGAGTATGTTCGTAGTGTCGATTTAGAGCTGCCAAGCATGGCTAATTTCATGAAGCAGCATTTAAAGACTCAGGTACCAAAGTATCAAAGTACCTGAGTAAACAGCAGCTATGTCAAAACATAGCTGTACACAACCCGAATCCTCTGCTTGTCCGTGCAGCCGAATACATCCTTGACAAGGAAGTATAAGCTCAATTCAAGGATCCGATGACGAGATCGCGGTCTCAAACATCCCGATGCTGGTAATTTCACTCCAATCCACTACAGCGACGGCCTAAGCAGAGATAAGTACCGCGCAGAAGGTTACCTTCATTACGCCCTTACCTTCATTGCGATCCCTCATTTTACGAGAAGGCTGTCTTCGGACCCCAGCTTATGACAGGACCCGCAGCCAAAATTCCCTTTTGTGTCATCACCTGGCTGAGCTTTTCTAGTTCGCCATTAAATCCGGCGACGCGTCAGTACCTATTGCAATATATAATATAGGTCCCGTCGCTATTATTAGTCGGACACAAAAGGTCACTGAATTCCCTCTAAAGTCCGACTTCCCCGGGGCCGACCGGAGATGGGGTCAGAAATGTCAGAATATTTTTAGCTACAACTACGATGCGGTAATAATAACATAGGTTATTTTTACATAACTTATATGTGACCTTATACTATAATATATACAGTTAAAAGCAAAAATTGTACACAGTAACAAATACTTTAATACTGAGATCCCGTAGCTATTTTTAAGTAGGTAGGTACTAGTATTAGTCCTCGTTTTAGTATAAGCCTTACATATTGTCAATAAATATATTTTATACATAATATTTTTATTTATTTATTTACGCATATTAATGTGTTATAAAAATAGACAATTATCTGGGCGCTATATAGAAACTTATTTCAATAAGTCGCATGTGGGAAGTGGAAGATAAGCCAATAAACATAATTATGACGTGAATCAATATTTCTCCGAAATCTTAATGAAGCGTCATCTCATCTTAATATTAAAACGATTACGACAGTAATTAATCTAGAATACGTTTAGAATTTTTACCTAATATTGTGCTCAAAATAAGAGAAGAGAGACTTAGCACAGCGATTTCGCGTAATTCGTTTGAAGCTCTCATTAAAGGCTTTGCTTTTGATGACGACATAGAGGAGTTCGGATCGGTAGTTTCAAGTAGTTTTGCAACAAAATAGTTGCAAGCGACGTAAGTTTGCGTCATGCTTGCAAAATTGTTCCATATACCTAAGCATGAATGCGACAGGCTCAGTTGCAGAAACCCCCTTTTCAATATTTCTAAATGACTAATTATACATTAGTACGTGGTCACTGTATCCTGTAATTCTTTAACCAATCTTGGCTCACTTCATGCTCAAAGATGGACGTCACTTGTATAGCAAGCAATATTATGAGAATACCTGGAGCATCCTACATCGTAGTAGTAGAGGTAGGCACGTGAGAAATGGGACGTAATATATTAATTACACCACCAATAATTAACACTTATTATAATAAATAATTCACTTTTGTGTTCGGTCTCGAACTGTAAGCAAAATGAACTGAATAAATAAATAAAAAGAAATGAAAAATTTAAATAGTAAGTAGAATAAATAACCAAATTTAAGTAAGTAAGTTTCCAAATTTTTAAAGGTACTTTGACAGTTTGTAGGACGCACAGTTAAACGCAAAGCTTAAAATAATGGAGAAAAAGTTACATTTACACACGTTACGGATTTGATTCCCGTACCTACTACCTACCTAAAACTAATGACTTCAAGTTTACTCGTTAGCTACATGTTTCCGTGTAAAAAAATATTCAACCTACTAAGTATCGAATTGAAAGTAAGTATAAAGTGAAATTGTTCACGAACTTTAACAGAAATGAAATGATATAATTTATTGTTCCTATACAAATGCACTGTAACTGAAAATGAATATTTCAGCAGTTACATAATTTTACTAACCATCTCGATGTGCTCATTTACGCCGCGGAAATAAACGAAATTTGCTGCACGGAAAAACTGTAGCGTTCACTGAGAGACAACTTTGAAAGGATTTATTGCGGTTTGAAATACTTCGCAGGGCTGGTTGTAAATGACAACGTTACCTAACCTTTGAGGTTGAGTTCAAATTATAAAAGAAGTATTAACAACATTACCCAAACAAATTGCATTTTGCTGCCGTAATTCAAATTGCATTATTGATCGCAGCCATAAGGAGAGAAATGGAAGCTAACTTAACAAGATCTAGACATAGCAAATCACAGCCCGGTGAATGCGGTGGTTGTCAAGATTTACAAGCCAATTTGGTTATTAAAATGATTATCGCGGTCTACAATACATAAATCGTCACTCGTCGACTTCTGGTTTTTAAAAGTACGCTGTTCAATTAACAATTAACTTAAACGTAATATTCTTGTCTTGCAAACAATGTGATCAGTGAAGGTGTAAATATCTATTGAATACCAAAGAGAAATTCATAGCATGTAACGATCACTGTCATAAAAACGCGAGAATAACCTCCTGACTTATATTGGTTTAAAGCAGTTTCTATTAGTCCATTAGCTAGGAGGTTTTCGCGTAGTTTACCTAGGTATTTTCGTTTCCATTACATTTTCATAATCATAACAGCTATTATCGTAATGTATGTAGTTTAGTATAAGTATGTTTACATATATGAACATATATGTTTATACGGATTTGTTTATTTGCTAGGCGGTGGAACCTCTATGTGGCTCGCCTGGAGCGGTACACAGCCAAAAGCATTTCTGCCGTGGAATTTTTTTCAACAATTGTTGTTCTAGATGGAAAGGTGTGAATGCCGGTTACATTTTTATACAAGGGGCGACCTCCGCCCTGAGATAGTAACTGTGACCAGCTTCGAATAGGACAAATACTAACGATTTACAAACTGGAAGATTACTAGAGTCCTACCTGCCACAGTCAACGAATACTTACCAAATAATATTCAGATAATGAACACCTAATACTTACAGGACTAACTAACTAACAGTCCTTCGTACAGTCCTATTCGAGGCTTATCACATAAGTCCATGAGACGCAGTAGATGTTGGGATGTTGGGACTGCATGCCTGTTTGATATTTTCATTACATAAAAATCCCAAGACGTATAATAAAAGCAGCAGTAAACCGGATAAACGTAAGGGTATAAAACAGAATGCTCGGATAGAAGAGCTTTATTAAGATGAATGCCTACTTTAGAACGGATACAATGGTAGATATGTGATTAGCGGGACTATTCATACAATTGTATCGAGAATAGCATAAGAGGAATACTTTGAGAATTGTGACGAAATAAAATACGAGAGAAGTTCTATTACATAAACTTAAACTTAAATTACCCAGAATGTCCAAAACATGTCGATCTTATTTATAATATGTGGGCGGCTGTTTATTATTTTCCGTACGTGTCTTAGAATAATAACATATGTAAAAAGGGAGGAAAAAGAAAGAAAGAAATTAGCGACTGGCAGAAAACTATAGTTTTAAGACTGCAATCAGAATATTTATAATCAAAATAAATAAATGTATAATTAGTTTAAGCAAATCTATCTGTTCATGGGATTGATATATTAGCAACTCTTATCGTTTTGCTGTTTCGGCAATCCGAATGTTAAAAGCACTATAAGAAATTTTAAATTCTATATCTTTAGTGTAACAAGTAAATAAACAGTAAGAGGTGCACTCTATTATTCAATATTATCCCATGAAGCCGTATTCAACGAGTCAGCGGCAAAAAGCAAATACCGCGAGCAGTTTGCGTTCGTGTGAGCAACGGTCGCAAGTTCCCAACTAGGTTCATGAACGCGATCTACTTTAAAAAATAAAGCTATCAAGCTATGAACTTACGACTTTCTCGTTTTGTGAGTAGAATTTTCAATTATACCATGGGCCCCTTCACGGTACCGAAAGGCCCGTCACTTCATTAGAAAAAATTACAGAGAGGCGCCGTGAAATGCGAAGCTCACCGTTATGCTGCCGCGCGTCCCAGCGAGACGTCAATGAACTTTCGAGCTACCAGCATCACTATGCTCTTGATAAACGGTCGTTAGTGTCATTTCGCTTGCCGGCATTATGCAAGCACTGCGTTATAATTCTTCAAAACATCTTATGTCTCATTGTCATGTCATTTTGTCTCTATTAAATGAAAGCGGCGTATATAGAAAACCCTATATATAAATATGAAAATTTTAGTAGGTAAGTAGGTATAACATAATTTTGTCTCCGCCTGGGATAAATTTTAAAATTTTATGTTTACAGCTTGTTTTTTTCTTGTCAATTGTTTTTTTAGTATATCTATTTTTTACTAACATTTTTCCTTTATACTAAAGGCTGGACAAATTTTTATTCGATTCTATCTATATCTATGTCGTCTTTTTAGTAAGAAGGTAGGTATATCTATTTTTTTAAACATAAAATATTTATTTCGGAAATCTTACCCTACATACAAATGAATGCTTAGTGTATAAATTTTCACTTTACATTCATGTAACAATATTTAGTAGGTAAAGTATAACTATATTCAGTAACTGGGGCCATCCTAGCATTGTGTAATGCCTGTGTCAGGAAGCTCCTCCGCTCTTCCGTGTCTCTAAGTGTATTATTAGTTAATTACTTTCAAGTATGGACTTGTGTGCAGTTTATGTTAGTAAAGTGTAAAATATAACAAAACTATGATTATTTAATATGATATAATCGTAAGTAGGCGCCGTTTCACCCCACTGCAGGCAATCGTTTCGAAAACAATAGCGCAAAATGGGTTGAGCTTGAAGAATCTTTTTCTTTTGATTAATAAAATATTGTGTGTAACAATAGATAACACAAAGGTGGACACGATTTTCTTTCATTAAAGAAATTAGGTTTCGCTCGACTATGTCGAGTATATCACAGCCTCGTAGGACTCCATTTGTAACAAAATAACAGACATTACTTATGAGAATTATAAAATTTGGTAAAATTGGCTAGTCGTAACAAGATAAAATAATTTAACTAAAAAAGCAGAAAATATAAAAAGAAAACATATTTGGAGGACTCAAAATAACATCAAAAGTGGGCCGCAAATAGGTTACAGACAAGAGCGCAAAATCGTTTTTTCGCTTTCCTGAAAACATGCGTATTTTTGGACATATCTACGAAGTCGCTGAATAGATTTATAATGCTTGAAAACTCTTAAATAGATGATTTTGATTTTGTCAGAAACCTCAGATCACTGGTGTCAAATAAAAATTGCTATAAGAGTAGGGACATAGTCCGATAGAGGGCTAGGTTAGTTGAGCGGCTTGTGAGTGCCAGAAACTAGTGGTAGTCCTCACGATATTTTCATTCACCGTTAAAACAAGTGATTGTCGTATAATTCAGAAGTGGTTTCCAAACAGTGGAGAAAATGGTATTGAACTGTTTTGCCATTGCCTATTTATATATAGATAGATAATAATGTTGGTCGCAGGGTGTTGTGTGTGCGCTCCGCAAGGCAGCGTGCAGGGCGGCGTGCAGGGCGGCGCGCAGGTGCCGGGGGTGTCGCACTCCACCGCGGCGCCCGCCGGCGTCGGCGGCGTCCGCAGGTACGCTCCGCCATCATGCCCCATTCTGCCCCACTATGCACACCTCATCCCCATCGATATTATTAATATCGTAATCCGCGAGAATGTGTTCTTAACTTTGCATGGACGAGCGAACAGCCAATAGAGATGACTATGAAGGACCCTAACGGTTTAATTGCCTCTCATATGGCATCGTGAACCGTTAAAGTATCCATAACATACAGCTAAAAGTCAAACGAGCAATGACTAATATAAATAATAATAATTATACACTTTATTGTACACCATCGATACAAAACACATACACGATGGGAAAATACGATAAAGAAAAGGCGTTCTTATCGCTAAGAAGCGATACATTAAACTGTTAAGCGAAGCATTAAACGGTTATTTTAGATCAGTCCAGAAAGATCAACATAAAGTTCAACTGATTGAACTGTTATTTCTGATACCCACTTGTGTTAATTAAACAAAAATCCCAACATTACATAATCCATACGCAATGTCCTGTATTAAAAAATTATTTAGTACTTTAGTATCCAACGATTAATGTACATGTAAATGTAAATTTTGGCTCGAGCTAAGGGCCGGGCCGGATAGCATCCCAAAATTGTGTTCCAATAATGCAATAAATTCAAGCCAATGATGGCCTTTGGAGTTTAATAATATGCTCGTAATTACGTGCACGCCTGTGCGCCAATTTATATCCAAACTAATCACAGCTCTACTAACCAAGGGACTATATCACCGGCAAAATAGAATAACTAATTCGATACAACGTAAACGTATCTATGTAGTAGATATTTGATATTGCAATTAATATTCATAATGCGTTTTCAGCTATATGTATTAAAATAATAACGTAATGAAGTTCGTCCTTTTTGTTTCTAGAGTGTCCGTAAATTAATTTTACTAACCAGTACGTGTCGTACAGTTTGCCAACAAATATTAAATTGTTATAAATCGTGAACTGCACGTTTATTCGGTCATATTTTAAGTCACTACTCTGCCCACGGCTGTTACACATACACGGAATTAGCCAATGTTTCCTCTTGGTTACAATTCGGAAGACATATCTACATGTAGGTTTAAATATTCCTTGTTTGTCAAACTTTTTAACAGAGACTGTTTTTCATGGCGAGGTAAGTTTATTAAGCAATAATTTTAACATATGCTTATTGTGTGTTGTTATATAGCCAACCCTTACATGTAAAGATTTATAATAATTTAGATTCTGATCATAATTTTACATCTGTCTAATTATGCCTTTTACATTCATACTATTTTGTTATGAATGTTAGAATGTAAAGGAAATAATAAAAGTATACTTTTACAAGTGAATTATACAAAACTAGTTGCAAAATGATGAGATGAGTTGAGTGAAGAATGACATTCCCTACACGTTATATCAAGTCAAGAACACATTCTCGTTCAGTTGTAGATATCTAAGTTAACTCTAAATATTTTAAGTTAAAATGCTACTGTAACTGTAACAACACTAAAGCGCTCAGCGCAAATCTTCTTTATCAATACTTTAATAACCTCGGACAGATGACGTGTTTACTTATTTGTTCAATTTATCATTTACGTCGTTAATCTGTCTGTTTAAATTTACTCTCCCTACATCAAAACTGACAATAATAATGAAAGCATTTGCATAACAAGGAATTGAAGTAACGCACTCAATCAAATGTTGTTTAATTTGTAAACAACAGCATTAATTTAACGTTAATGATGCTATTTTATCGTTGTGTCGTGTAAATTTGGATGTTATTTTTTATATTAATATTTTATCATCTGCTACGAAACAAATCGGGTGCGACGAGACTATGTAAGTAATTCATTATTTAGACGATACGTTTACAATAAACTTTTATATACCTATTTTAAAAGTCAAAATACCTGAAAATAATTAATTCAAACAAATCATCGAATGTTACCGATGATTGTATTGTAATGTAAGAATAGATTCGCTGCATGAAGGTAATATTACTGCACGTTTGACTCACTAGTAGTGTTATTTGCAAGTAGGTTATTTGAGGTATTTAACAAATTCTATAAGAAGTTGATGACTTTAATATTATTGACATAAAGATTTTGGATACATTACATACGATTATAAGTTGTTAACAAGACCCTCTGTAAAATGTATTTACTCTTAGATAAGTACAAAATAGCGTTAAGAGTAAGTAGGTATTTAATATCGTCTCAGGTGGATAGGTCATTGAACACGAACCACATCGCGAAATTGAATTGTTATCTAAATAAAGATGTTTGTAAAAGCGCGATTGTGAATATAAAGATACTTGACATGAAGGTTTTGTCAATTAAACTTAAGTATGTAATGTTTTTTATTGTATTAAGACTGTAAAAATTGAGCATTTTGCTTTAGAATTTTTTCTGTATAATACCACGGTAGTTTATTTGCATTCGCATGAAACACTTACCAACTAGGAACCTGCACGAACCGCTACCAGAATGTCCTAAGGACAGGATTTGTGATATGCTAACAATTCAATTTCGCTTTTTAGCTTCTGTATTCACTTTATTTCTGTGGGCTGGCTTCGGCACTGAAGATATTGGCTTTGCTCCAACTACGAGAGCCTTCGGCAGTTTTTTTGTCTCATTACGAGAGACGATGGGATATTTCTTCCCTACTTACCATACAGATTAGTTGTTAATGCCATGCTTGTTGAATGCCTGGCGTGCGCAGCGGACGAGGTATTATTATGTTGGTATTTGCACACAGATTCAGTCAGTATTCCAGAGGGCGAGGATATCGGGACTGGCGCACCCGAGGCGACCCCACGCTCATCAATTCTCTCTGGCGCAGCCGACAGCCACTTGGCATTCGCAAGCAGCTCGGTAAGACTTTGAGAAATGCTTCCAACTAAGTGTAATACTTAATCAAAATGAATACTGAAGTGATTATTTAGATAAACGCAATGAACATCTTTCGAACCAACTAGACCTTTTACGTTCAAAAAGATGAAATAGAAACTTCAGTTCTAAGAATTGAACTAAGTATATAAAAAGGTAGTAGAATTATCTTAGCTGAGTATTCTGCGGCACCTGCTTTCATCGTAAACCTCTTTCTGCGGAACAAAATATACGCTTGCACACGACATGTTCCCACTTTTCTCATGTTGTCAACAGTTGACATAAGTAAACATAAGCTTTTCAAGGTACCTATATACATATAAAAACTTATTTTGAAATGTTTGGTTATTGCTTTTACGTAAGTTTGATTGAAGCCAAATTAAAGCAAAGAATTTATATAAAAACTCGATTCAATTTTAAATAGATTTTAGTAAAATATGTACAAGATGACCAGACAAATGAGATACTTAGACATTTATGTAAGTTATCATATTAAGAGTATAGCTGACAGTGCTACTATAATCTTTTACAGTTCAAGCGTAAACAAAAGACTCCGTAAACAAAAAAAAGTATCAACAAAAAATCACCTAGGAGACGCCCACAACTCACAAACAAGATACAACATATAACCTAAATATGTATCGGTATTTATTTGTGTAAAAAGTGTAGACTAATTTATAGCTAACAACGCTGGCATAACATGGAAAATATTTTAGTAACAACCACTTTGATATAATTGTCAAACTTTTTAAATTTTTTGAAGGCACTTCCGGTTCATTGGCGAAGAATAAATGCAAAGTTACACAACAGTGGCTAAACTCTGAGACACTCGCCAACAAAAGGGCCCTCAGGTCGAGCCGACAGCCGCGAGTTATTTGCCGCTGACTGTTGCGCTTCTGTGTTTGTGTACGAACGAGTACGTGCAACTGCAAACCGCGGGCAAATTGCCCGGCCCAGAATAATAGATTGTGTTAAATTTGTTAAGGTGCATTTTTAGTCAAACGCAAGTCTATTACATTTTCCACCTTTTAAAAAGATGAGTAAAATGTTATACCGGGTACTATTTATTACACATCCGATGTACAAAAAATGAATCAACTATTTATTTAAATCTTCATTTAAGTGAACATTGACGTGTTACTTTTCTATATCATCGAATATCAAACTACGCATGGTAATACTTAGTCTATGATAGGTACTTACTCTATTTCCTTCATCATGTTTATTAATTATAACTAGGTATGCATAATATCTCATAAAGATTAAAATCAGTATAGATAATTATTTAAATAACGAAATCTGATTTTGTTTCCTTTATCTTAATTTTTTATTTAAGCCATTATACCTACTTTATACTTAAGACTTTTCCGATGACACAACGTAGAACCATTATAATTGACATGTAATATTTTTGGCAGGCAACGCGGAGATATACATAGTGCTGGCGTTGCTGATAGGATTCCTGACAGTGGTTGTGGGGTGCTGGCTGTCGGACAACTGCTGGTCGCCGGAGCCCGAGGACGCGCTGGCAGGCGGCTGACCCGTGGCGGCGGGCGCGTGCACGCACGTGTAGCGCCCGCCGCCGGCCGGCGGCCCCCGCGAGCGCGACCGGGACAGCCCGGTCCCGCCGCCGCCGCGCGGCCCGGCACTCCTCCACGCCGCGACGCACCTCTGCCACGCCGCCTGCCTCGGCGTAGAGTACTTACAGACTCAACCCCCGGTTTTCTGACCCGGCTCCTGCCGCCTGCACGAAAAAACTAACGGCAGTCATATCCAGACTATCGCGAACGGTGGAGTGTGCGAAAATGAGTAGAACCCCTTAGACGTTACCCCATATTTGTTACGGTTGTGTTGTGTAAGTGAAAGTTTTGTCTCTACGATGAAACGACAATGAGGTGCAGATATTTGTAAACTACATGAGCTTCGATTAATATATCTTATGTATTCAATGGTAGGTATGCGAAATATATATTATAGTGTAACGGTTCAATACAGTGACTTCAAGAAACAAATAATCTTTACGATTACGAACTCTCATTATACGCTACGCTTCAATGTCGCTCTAATTTGACTTCGATAAAGCTGACCCTAATCCACGTGGTACGACTATTTTGTCTCTTCGTACTACGTTACTATTGTTTGTAAAAGTATGTGCCTTGAAAAGCTTTTCACATCTCGACTTGAAGAGAGCGTGTTTTGAAGAAATTTCTTCTGTGTCTTTGTGGATAGTATCCCATATAGTAAGTGCAATACACATCATAACCGTGCCTTTACTGTTCTATAGACTTGAGAGGGACGTAATTAACACTAGGTTTTAAAATGCTTTCCTCGAAGAAGTCATTTTCAACGATTAATTTGTATTTTTGTAACAACCCAGCTTGGTTTTTTCAGTTATAATAAAATTATAAAGACGCAATAATAAATAGTACTTAATAGGGGAAAGTCACTTAGGACCAAAAAGTCTTTAAAAGAGCGTCAATTGGATTTTAAAAAATACCATCGTAATAAGTTAGGATACAACATTGAAGAGACAACGACATGGTTAAATGTAGAGTTTTGATACAATTTTGGCAATTTGTAAGTACCTTATATATAGTTAAAAATTTGAACGCAACTTTATCTATCACAAGTACATCCATTGGTGTAAAAATGCTACATACCTTACAATCATTTATTCTCACAACGGAATAAAAATGTCAGATTTTATCAATATGACAATTTGTAAGCGGTGCTACATGCAGTGAATTTTTAAATAGATTCTTTTCTCACCCAATTTGATTTCTCCGAGTTACGATTACATTCAAGATTATAAAGGTGGCTCGTTTTAATTTATGTCGATGCGATAAATACGAAATGATTATTGTTACTACCGTTTTTTTCCTAATTTTTTGTTAGGTAGTATGAAAATCTCTTAAAATCCCATTGGCTACGCAGTATTTACATTAAATACACAGAATATACAAAATATATAGAAAATACATTTATTTGCAAAGGAGTTTCAATATTGGCAGGATAGGACGCCATTCGTTGTATAATTTTTTCCTCAATCGTTACTAAGAACTTAGAAACAGAAGTGAAGACTAAAAGAAAGAACTTTGATTCCCTGCTGTCTCATTATTTTAACCTTCATTATCCTATGGTAAAAACTTCTGCTTGTATTATTTTTGTTATGTTTAGAAATAAAAGTAAGAGAGTTTTCTGAGGTCATCATGTCTGGTTAAATGCAACTGATTCCCAAGTTATCTGACAGACTCCATACCATGAAAATAAATGTAGAAAATAGATACATACCATGTTATACAACGAAATATTTCCTAGCCTTGTATTTGATTTGAGTAAAAAGAATAATTAATTAAACCTCATTTTTTTTTTTTTTACTCCATTACTCAAATAGGCATGGTTATGCTTATTTGGTCCTGAATTACGTTTGATGAAATCAATCAACAAAGTGTAAAGCTCCATTCATAGTTAATTAAACAAAGTGATTTATTGTACGGTTATTGCTTTCGTCTGAAAGGATTGGTGTATTTTAGTATATGTACTTGTAATAAAGTTACCTATGTTGCTTTTCGTGTGCCTGTTTAATTTGGTATAAACGACCTATTAGTCATCGTTTAAAAGGTAGAACTATTTATAATACCGTTCAAATTTAGGTATTATTTCATGGAAGCCTGGGATAACTTTTTCTTACCTACTTGTTCCCCTGTGAGTTGTGACAGATTTAAAGGCATGTCTATAAAGCTGTATGATGTTAATCTTTTTGATATATCTTTTTAAAAAACGACTAGTTGTCACGCGATAAAGAATTTAGCAATGTGCTCATTCTGCACGGTTCGTTATCATCCAAGACTGAGAAGATAATCTCAATCCGAATCATGTGAGATTTTAGCGAACCGTATTATCGTTTCACGATTAAGATTTTTGGAATGTAGTTGAATGTTTTTGGCGTCTAAAAATATTCGAACATTAGCGAAGCGCGTTACAGTATACATGGTATACGCAGTTCGGTTGAATATGTTGACATTTTAGAAAATTCAGTCGCTAAGCTAAAAATGTCTGTAAGCCAACATTTTCGTAATAAGTCCATTCTAAATATGATTTGTAACTCATCTGAAACCACAAAGATGGGACACTTCTGAACGTTTCCGCCCACCTAGGCGAGGTCAGGATAATCTAATGCAACGATTTTATATGGTTTGAGACATAAAACGATGAGAAATGGTTTTGGTTGTGGCCTCTACAGATGTCCATCGATACTTTGATCGGCTTTCACGTCGCGCTGGGGTCATAACGCGCAGGTTGGACTCCACTTTTACCATGTTTAGACATTATAGGCATCCGTGCCAAGTAGGTACTAGTATTAAAAATGGACTGATAATGAAAGTTCATTAACACCTGCCATCGACGTGAAAATTAATCTGATATATTCTGAGTTATGGCTGTCAAATCATTATACTTTGTTAATAAAATATATTACGTTGTGTATTATGTACGTCTGACAACAGGCCGCTTCTTTGTTATTACAAATACAAATACATGTAACAACACGGGTAGCCTGTTGCAAAACTTCAATATGATAAAACATGAATCAGCCCCATTGTTTCGTAGTTAAAAACCTCATTTATTATGAATGACTCTTCCCTTACCAACATTACTTTTGCGTAGAATGAACAGAAAAATAGAGATGTTCCGAGCGCACTTGCTGACATCGGGATCATTAACATTACATTTTTATGAAATTTTATTTCGCTTAAAATAGTGACCAACAGAAGCACTAAAATCCTTGATATAAAAGTACCTACTAGGAGAGACAAAAATAAGCTAACATAGAGTAAAATTAATGTGAATTGTATGTTTAAAAATGCTTATAAAACGTGCACATTACAATAGTATTATCCTTAATTTGATTCATAACAGTATATTTGTATATAGTAGAGCGGTGCAGTTTCGTCAGATGACTTTTAATGCAGTTTTGTAACTCTTATTCATCATTTTCATTAATAGGGACAAATATTTTTTCTCCTTGTGCATTAGATATACTTAACTAAAATGAGAAAAGAGTAACAAATCGGGCTTAAAAGTCATCTAACGTAATTGCCTCACTGACGATATTGCCCTGCTCTACCTTACCTACTCAATGTTAGTGCATTTAATATCGATTTATGTTATATGAAAATTGGTAGACATTCGTTAAACTCACATAATATATAATTAGAGTACCTACTCATAAGAGAACCGACTGAATAGTCAACGTTTTTTAAGAGTTGTATAAATAGGATAGATTGTAGGCTATTGATTATATGAGTAGAGAAATATTTTACTCGAGAAAAAAAAATTCTTTGTCAGTGTGAATTTTCTTTAACTTCCATGGTATAGTAAGGTATAGTACGCGCGAAACTTCATTGTATTTTCATGTGCACTATTAGTATTTAATTCTTAACATTTATAGTGAGAATACAATTACCTAGGTTCTCAATCAAGAATATACCTAAACGATAACAACCCTCAAAATGTATAAGACTGAAATGGAATCGAAAGATTACACCATACCCATATGTGTACCAATCATTTTGATTCTTTAACAATAAGTAGTCCATGGGAGATTTTGTCAAGTGTCATACATACTATAAGGCCCTGCCCAACTTGCTCCCTAGCGCATTAATTAACGCGCAAAAAAAGGCATAACGCAGATGTGGCCTTGATAACTTGGGTGGCGGTTTCCTCGACAAATCAAAGACATATTAAATAACGTGTTAAAATTTGTTGGCCACATTAGCGCTGTCGCATTTGGTTTCAATATATATCCAGCATCGAGGATTCTTCTTGTCGCTCCGATTCAAAACAGTAACTCACTAGAAATTACTTGTTATTTACTTTTACTAGTTACTTTTGGACGCAGAACTAACTGAATGTGGCCAACTGCTTACCACATTATTTTTTAATACCTTAAAGCACATCTGTCTACAGCCATACAGTCGTTAACATACATCCGTTGTTACATGAGTTGATACATAGATTAAGGAGCCCGATTTAAATTGATTTAATTTGTTTAGTAGGTACTGCATTGATTTCGTATTCAACATTGACCGCTAATATTTACGAGTACATTTCAACTACAATACAAAATGTGGTTTTGGTACATATTTCAAATATCGTTCGTTATTTCCACTTAATAAAATCGCGCGCACTGTACCAGTAGTACACTTTAATGTAAATATAACATTAATTTGGATTTCATTAAAGTATAAAACCAGTAGCTAAAGTTTATATTAGCACGATTTACTAAACTAGTCTACATTATGAAATTTAGCAGGTCAGATATTATTATTTATATTATTCCGGTCAGATCAACTTGCAGTAGTTGAATGAGTGTCAAATAAGGCATTCTTCGCTCAACTCCCGACATGCAACTTTAATTTGCTTCGAAACTTTTGTAGCATAATATACACTGCCATATCTACAAATCTTAAGCTTTATAAATTTTTTTGCTTAACTGAATATTGACATAAGTGTAGACAGTTTAATTATTGCAGTTTTGAGCGCTATTATTTGTTTATTATTAATATTCTCATAACGATCAGTGCATGATATACAATTCTATTTCTTAACATTTGTACCTATGCAAATAAATTATCAGATACAGACAATCAATAAATAAAATTTAAATAGGTATAATCACGTCATTTTGTCCCAGATTTCGTCAAATATAAAGTCATTTTGTGTACCGGCATCCTTATCCACTATTATTTTAATACTTCCGGACAAATGAAATACCACTATAACGTCTTGTAATATACCACTAATAAAATACCTGACAGGTCACAAGTTAGTCTTAGGTAAGTGTGCTGTTTGTTTTTGATTTTTTTATCAGCGAGGACTTAAATCTAGTGAGTCCACGATATCAGTTGTGCTAAATCAGACCTTTTTTGTGTGTTTGGCTTGATTATTTTAAGATTTAAAAAATATGTTGTATTATTATTCTGTTCCTAACAATATATTGTATTTTATCCTGTATCATATAATATTAATAATGTTATCGTTTCTAATTGTTGCAATGTATCTAAATCGCAACAATTTTACGACAATGTATAGTGTAAATATTCAGTAAATCAGTTCAAGTAATAACAATAGAGGACTGGTTAGCTTGATAAAATTAGGAATTGAGAGAACTTGTAAGCTCAAGTAACTATTAATTAGCATTTATTACATAAAACCTTAATAAGTATTAAGTATGTCTTTATTTGTCACGAATCATTCTAATAAATATAATAACGTATTATGTGCTAGTTTAATTTTATACATTGTCTTGATTTTATAAATAGTAATATTCAAGAACCCGGCTACTACAAAGACTACGACTATACGATATACAAAGGCCGTGGTGACTTCAGCCCGTCTGCGCCTGGTACCTAACACAGAAAGACTTGTACGCTACTTTGTTATAATATAATATAAAAATACCATGGAGGGTAAAAACTATGGCCTCATTTTGAAAATATGTATGTTAAACATACGAGGTCAGGCCGATCAAAGCTGAGGCTCAAGAGGTAGGCTATAATGCCTAAGGCTCGATAGATACGCTATCAGCCGGCTATATCCGTTGCCGGTTTACCTCGCAGACTTTTTAAGGAAAAGTACCTACATCAGGAGTTACAAAAAATATTTCCAGAAAACATATTTTAATGACGTCACGAAGTTGAAAAGGCTTTTCCCGTACAAATATGTTCACCTCGTTTAACGCAGATAAAAATTTTCACATTTAAACCTCAGGAATGATGGAGCACCGCAAAAAGCGCTTATTATTATTGTTTGTATTTAAGAATAACGAGGTTGTAGCTGACCCCGTTTAGTTCATATCTGGCCCCAAAGGCCAATCGTTGAGATGAACCGTATGATGCCTTTGGGTTCCAGTTCCTTGACGGTTTCACTGCTTCTGCTTTGAGTTAATGCAGCTTTAATATTAGTGATATGAAATGCTTAAAAGTAAAATCATTAGTAACAAAATTGATGTATCGCATAGGGTAGACTCTTGCGAACTATTTATATGTTGTAATATATTTTTCAAACCAACGGTAAACAATAAACGTTATTTTTTTCCTTTCTTTTCTTTTATATGCCATGACAGTCAGTTAACCAGTCAGGATTTTCAGATTAGTGTATCTTTAAAATGTCATGTAGAAATAATTCTGGCCAATCAACGTTTGCAGGCAATTATTAGGTACCTATATTTATTAATGTATGTATGTATTATTAATGTATGCGTTTAAAGATTGATTTTGAGCAATTAAGTATCACCTACTTTAACGATAAAGGAAAACAATGTGAGCATACATGCATGCCAGAGAGTTCTCTGTTATGTTCTGAAACGCATGTAAAGTCTGCCAATCTGCACGGCCGGTGTGGCCGAACTCTTCTCATTCCGAGAGGAGACTTGTACTTAGTAGTGGGCCGGCGATGGGTTGTCGATAAACGTTGACAAACTGTAAATAGAACACTGATAGTGTTATGTGTACGCTATTGTTAGTACTCTATTCTTGTGACACGATCCTCGGTTATGCTATAATCGACCGGACATACCGGCCGTTGCGAGAAACTACTTATGTGTAGTATCAGTTAAGAGATTGTGTCGAATGAAAATATTCATAGTTTAGAAAGATTAAATAATCTGGGTTAAGGCTATAAATTGTTCTTTACTTTACTATAAATTATTCTCAAGTATTATTATCTACGAGAAACGGGTCGAGATAAGCAGTTCTAGTATGGTACGGGAATATGGGAAGTGATGTTTTGATCAATTTATTTATTTTTCAACAAAGCAAGCAACATAGATATTCTAATATTCTCTGCTTCACGTATTTCACAGTCTCAATTGGAACTCTTTTAATTCCAACCGCGCTTTATTCGCAAGTTTTTATTGACTGTGGTGTTTGTTTTAAGCGAACTCGGTCATCACTTCATGCACCAACGGTTTAAATAACGCCGTGTTGTACTGCGAAGTGTGGTCGACCTATCTAGTCGGTCTTTAGAACTAAGGAATTACAATTTTTTGTTGGAAAATTTCTGTGATGTTGTTATGCTGTACTATACTGTACTGTACTATATATTGCACTCATCTGTTTGTGTTTGCTGTCTATATTATTTATTATTAGAGAACTGAAACTAAGTATCTGACTCTTCCTGTGTAGTTACGAGTGCATAGGTGGAGTCAGATACTTAATTTCGAATGCCTAATTCATAATTATCTTCGATGAACGCATAAATTCGAATGAACGAAGTCTCCATTAACGTTTATAATACTTTTTAGCAACATTGAAATTAAGTATAAAATTTAAAAAAAAGTTATAACAATTGACACAACATGGTTTTCAAACCTGTATAACATGAGACACCAAACAATGATTAAAGATTAAATATTTCCAGAAATCAAAGTTCCCCACTTTTTTTTCCCGCTGCTATTAAGTAATTGAAATATTTAATATTATTTTTTTAAGAGTATATATTACATAAAAAAACAATAAAGTAAAGAAACGTATCATTTGAATCGACACTTCCTTGCAAATCAGACTTTCTTGCTCGATCAAAAGAAAGCACTGTGATAAATAGGTCAGCGGTGAATGAAGATAGATTGCTTTTGTATTTACTCTTTTTCATATTACACGGAGCTAATCGAACTTATACCGAGTTCACTGTAACTAGATATCCTTTAATCTTGATTGTGGTTTTTGCTGCAATATGACATATCTAGTAGGTAAGTGGTATTCGAGCACTTATGCACAGTAAAGTTGGTTACTGGTTTCTTTACTAAATTACATTAAAGGCTCACCGTTGTTTATCACTATAATATATCTTATGTTTACTGGTTAACCCTGGGTTTCAAAAAGAGTTTCAAAAGCAGAGTTACTTGCGTAATAAACAAGGACAAATTGATAAATTGAATACCCAGTTAGACTTGGTAGCGATCGATCAGAAATAAGAAGAATGGCGATAGTCGAATACATTATTCAGGAGGATTGTAATAGTTTGAAGCAGCCGGCGGCGCCGCTAGCCAGCCCGCCTCGCGTTTATCTGATTCATGGTTCTCCCGCATCGCTTGCCCAACTGTTTTTATATTCACCACGGATGCAGTATTGCATATCATAACACCATTGTACTCACTCCTATATCTGGTAGAAATTATTTGAATAAGGATTATATTTTTAATATAAATCAATAATGTTACATACATGAGATAGAGATAGACTTTATGACGTTCGTATCAATCTAAACTTAGAACATAAATATGATCTTATGAAGATTATGATAAAGAAGACAAAAATTAAATTCTTTAAATTATTATTTTTATTATTT
>DWLO01000230.1:0-23537 GCA_018245335.1 Dalla quadristriga
AATATAAAATCCGTCACAAAATGGACACTCGATCGAATGACTCTTCGGGCGTTATAATTCTATGCTTCGATCCAACTCACCAGACGAACCACACACAGGTTACACAATTTATATTCGTGTACGGGGTTAACTGGTTCGACAGAGCAGTTGGACCCACTGGCCGTACAAAAAAAACATCATAAATCACTCAACACTGAAGAGAAAAATACATTAGTACAATTTGGGCGAAACCGCAAACATGTCACATATCCTCATATGAGTTACATCTCACACAGAAACATGAGAATTAGATACGTGCTTGGCTTAGCTCATAAATGGATATTAATACCGACACAGAAACGAAACAACAAAAAACACGTAATCTCACCGTTTTTATGCGAGTTGACATTTATATAAGAATTAATTATTTTAATAACTTAATTCCCCACCCATTTTGCAAAGCACCCAGTTTGTAATTCATAATGAGCATTTTCGTCGGTTTAGATATAGATACAATACGATAGTCTAGATGAAAGTTGACCCCAGTTGTTACAATTACATAAAAATAACAACAAGCCAGCCAGCCTAGTACACATGGAGCCGTAGTAGCTGTGGCACAAAAATAATACAGGGTGGACTTTTGAGACTGATCAGTTTATAATTAGTTAGTTATTATAAATCAGTTAGTTATTATGGCAAGAACCCAAACCATTGTGGCTGTGGGAAAATGTTTTCATGAGACTGCCTAAACTTTTTTTTTTTGTTAATAATTTTTGTACACACTTCAAGTAGGAAATAAACAAATAAGATAGGACAGGATGAAAATGGTACAAGGGATTTCTTTTAGAATTATTTCGAAATATGATGTTTAAAATTTTACAGTTTTGATCAAAAGGCTGTATCAAACTAATATTCTACTTCAAAAAATATACAGAATTCCCCTAGGCACATATTCTTCAAAAGAGCCATCAGCCAATTCTCTTAAAATTACTAAAAAAGACTAATTTCGTAAAAAACTTTTTGTTGAAATCTGCAGTTTTATAGAAAAGGCTAAGAATATTAACAGGAAAATAAACTTAAGCCAACCAGTTAAAGCGTCGATTTATATACGCTAAGCAACATAAACTGCTCATAAAACAAACATTGCATAAATAAACTTTTATTGCTAAAATTTACGAGACAGGACCGGTTTTTTAGACTTCCCATTTTCACTTGCTTAGATAGGGCATTCAATCATTTTATATGGTAATTCACAGCGATGGAACTAAGTAAGCGTAAGCGTAAGTAATTCTCGGCGCCTTATGGGAAACAATCATAAGGACAAACTAATAAACTTGATGACGCGCCATGTTGGCTATCGACGCATCGGTGTGCACATAAACACGCCCCAATTAATTAAAATTGAGTGTACACACAAATTACCTAACACCGCGTCCAATTTGTTGAGTAAGCAAGCTCGCAAATACCACCACACGAACGGATATTACGTGCACAACACGATCATCCTTACGGTAAGTATTATGAAAAGTACTGCAGCGTTGGCGCCAGCGAAGCTAAAATTTCATAACATTTTTCACTTAAATACGTGTGGGAAATAAAATTTAGCCCAGATAGCCTGCGTCCCTCAAGTGCATTTCAAATATTATGCAGCCAGCTTTAAAAAAGGTAAACACGTTTATTCTAGTTTCTATGTAACTGGGTTTGTTTGCACATAATTAACACATGAGAAAGAGTTGAACAAAGTCCTATGTTGTTTAATGAGACGCTGATTACCATCACAATGCCGGCTAAAACGAAAGCCAATTAGACGGTATTGAGGATTTAAAGCATTTTTGACGCAAACTCGACATTCACGCCAGGAATACGGGATTATCTCAAATGAGCTTGACGTGATGTGAAATTTTATTAAATTTGGGGACCGAATCTTCGCTTGTGTTTTGATTGATAACATTTCATTTAGAAACAAAAAGGCTTGCAAAAATACTGCTTTATACCCAACGTAAAATAAAGTTCTCCCTGGAAACTTCTTATTTTTTCACGCGTAAAACAAATACTTCAGGGACAGGCGAGACGCCTCGATCGAGTTTTTTCCCAAATATCAAATTTAAATATTCCAGAGAAAATCTTTAACCATTTCTCTTACAGAACAGATAAAAAATAAATAGTAATACGAATGATTGTAAGATAAGTATATATTTTTTTAGAAACACTGTCGACATTTTTAAAAATCTTCTTGTCTTCTGTTGTAGACTTTAAGGGATACTGTTGTCTAAATATCAGTGAATAAATTCTGAATTAAATATTCTTATTTTTTACATTTGCTTTAGCTTGCTTGTTTAAAAGTGTTGCTTAGCACCAGTAAATATTTACACCGATGGGCAGCGATATGATATTCTATGAGCATTGTAACATGTCAATGTTTTCAGGCGTGATTGTAAATATTAATATATTATTATGCCTAATATAGTTTTCCGTGGTTCGGAACTCTTAGTGCACAAGCCCGATTCGCGCTTGACTGATAATTTTCATTAAGCTAACAATTTTTCCTCACAGTGGTCCAGTAATTACGACGGTAGCAATTAAAATGAAGCAAAAAGAATTACGATATTGCGTGCCAGAAAATTTGGTTTGCAAATTTCATTAAACTGTCAGGCGACGGACGCAACAGCGCTGTAGGATGGGCCATTGTGTCAGATGGCTACCGCAATCGTCCGCGGTTCCCGGTGAGCACAAACTATTTATACGAGGAGTCCGCTTTATTTCTCCCAAATAATTACCAGTGTTCACTAGGAATAATATTTAGGGCAAATAATGGATGTCGAAACACGAGGCTTAGTGAATTTAAATGTATGATATAGCATACCTCTATACCTATACCTCTTATATTTTTGACAAAGCATGTCCATATCCCACTTGTGGGACTTCTAAAAGCATTGATTGATCTGATTAAGCAAGTTCTGGAAAAAAAAAACAAAGCAAAGTTGTATTTAGTAACGACATATACAGAAGAAGAGTTCTTTTTGCGACCTTTGATGGGATGTCATAGTAATTTTTTACCACCAAAACTAACCGCCAGTCAGTCTTCAATTAGTCTTTCTAACTTCACGTATGTTTGGGCAACTGCATCGGTGTTATAACTATGCAAAGGAGATCGGCCATTTTAGGTCTACGTGAACATTACAAAAAATTAAACCAAGCATAATACTTAGGACAATGCCTGTGACAGGCAAACGGTTTTTTCCATACGTAAAAGCCCTTCCTATAAAGAATACCGTAAAAATAACAGATTTTAGAAGGGGTTCAACATCAAGATTGTATTAAATCTCGGTGACAATACGAGTACAGCAAGCACGAGGAAAATGTTTTGTATAAAATTTACCGGTCTGAACGTAAATGAATGAATGAGCGCCAAATAGCGCTGGATTAAAGGCGTTGGTTACATTACGGTTGGCCGGTCTATCTGCCTGAAGTATTTTGCAGTATTGCTCTTTGTTATGCGAAAAACAGTAAAGTATATAAGTAAGTACATACAAAAATTATATACTAGAGCTCTTGGTAGGTAAAAATATATACCTACAACAAATCTGCAAACCTACAATTATTACTATACTTACAAATAAATTTAAACAAATGGGTAGGTACCGCAAAATGTGGTTTACAAAATTTACGTGAATGAATAAATGAGCGTTAAATAGTGCTGAATTAAAGTACGTTCGTTACATTACAGGTGGCTGATTATCGTCTATTCGCCTGAAGTATTTTGCAGTATTACCCTTTGCAGTATATATCTCCTATAGTATATCTCCTGGTTAGTTAATTATATACAACAGACCTACAAATCATAACAATATTTTCAATTAAATGGATACCTGCTTTAGAAAACTTGGGGACATGCATTAACTAGTCGTATGTAACAATGCGCGCTCTAGATTGTGTAATAGCCATCCGCCATAGCTGCCGAGATCACTGGCAGCCGCCGTACCACAAAGACCACACACCGTACACTTGAGGTCATATTCCTTTGATGTCACTTCAAACACACCCATCACCTGCCCACTAAGTCCTGAGTACAGGTATCCTCTCTGGATGAGAAGGCTTAGGCCATGGTCTAGCACGCTAGCCAAGTGCGGGTTGGCAAACTTCATACGCCTTTGAGAACATTGTAAAGAACTCTCACTCATACAGGCCTCACGAGGTTTTCCTTTATCAACAGCAGACGTTATTCAATTACTGAAAGCGCACACAGCTTAGAAGTCATACTTAGTTCAGTTGCACCCCGGACCCACCGAATAGGAGGCCAAAGCTATCATCATTTTGCTTTAATTGTTAATTAATCAATAAAGTGTTCGTGTATGTTACTAAGTAGCAGTGTTAATTTCTAAGTTCCAATAATTATTATCCAAGCGAACAAGCGCAAGTTGATCCATAAATAGGGGCGTAAGAAATGCCAATACTTACCGTGACGTTGATAGATCGAGGATCGAGACTAAGAAGAAAACTTGACAGATATAATTTATAGATCCCAGAACTTCTTGCCTTTCAGATAAATAATTAGAGCATTCTACGACAACCTACATCTGTACGAGTAGGTACGCTTCAGAAAGAAGGAACATTTATCGGTTTCTAGTAGAAGCGTAATATTATAGTAGGAGCGTGTTTGATTCAAATAACATATCCGTAGCTTATAGGGCCCTAGCAGACATGCTACTTTTAGCATCGGCGCTCGACGATTTAGCTGCTTTTCGGAAGCTAGTGGCAGCGGCCACACACTCGACTCCGCACACGTCAAAACGCCTATGGCGGCAATCTAGTCTCACCACCCTTCCCCTAACTCCACTTCTCCGCAGACCTATACGTAGAACATCGATAAAATCGCTATGCGATCGAACGCAGGTAGTCGTAAAAACGTGTTGCAGCCTCGCTACAATCGCAAAAACGCGAATCGCCAATTCTAAAAATATCATGTGTGCTCGGGACCTAAGTGTTGTAACGATGTCCGGAATTGTTATATTGACATCATTTAAATTGGTCCTTAGTTACTACATGTTGCAATGAGAATTTACAACATAGGTGTTGTAAATTGCATGAAGAATGAAAGACTTTGCGGTTAGCATTAGGTACAGTATATTAGAGCAGTTCTGATTTGAAGGTAGTCCAAAATCCTTCCTAATAATAATGAAATGAGTACATTAAGAGCATGCACACGACCTTACTTTTCACTTTCAAATGTTTTTTGCGTACATACATTTAGTAGTTTTTTTATAAAAAGCCTTATCCCAAAGTACAACCCAAAGAAAAAAAAATTGCGCTCTCGTTTTCGGAACGAATAACATTTGACATAATTTTATTTACTAGATTACATTAACCGCTGCTTGCAATTGCTAATTACTGGGTCATTCCCTTTCTCACACGGTGCTAGATAAAATAAACGCTTACACACTCACACCCCCGCACTAGGATTCCGTGTTGCGGGTGGCGGACACATACAGAAAACTACACAATTTTGCACACCCAAGACCCGAGTACAAACAGCCGAGACTTGTAGCCACGCTCACCATGCGTACCCTTAAATGCGCCAAGGCTGCCGGCGAATCAAAAGTACGTTATAAATTGCATGATGTTGTATTCTGTCTTGAATTTGGATTGCTTTTTATTTGCTTTTTCAACAACGCAACGAGTGGTAATGTTCTAATCTAATTTAAAGAGCACAACGAGTATTCGATATAATGAGCATTTCCTGTGAATATTTATGTCTAGACGGAGCCTTTCGAAATAAGTGATTGCGAGAGATTGGCATCATTTCCGCGTAGATGTTTGCATGCACGTATAAACTCAAAATGTTCGAAATATTCGAGACATTGACATATTATTATCTCGAGTGACACTGATGTAGGGGAAACTTACTAATTTTAGCATGTAATTTTGATGCCGTTTTTGATGGTCGAATGCTCTATCTAGACATGTATGAAATCTAGGAGCATTCCTAAATAGGTTATATCTGGACATCATTTATACAGTCTGTCTGTGCTGCCACTTATCTCCTTTTCTTGGGATCTGCATCCATAACGCTTGAAGTGAGGCATACCGATATACGGATAAACTTGCAATACGACAGAAATGGCAGCTTTTATTTCTGCAGCGACAATATTTTATCGCAGCTCACCTACATTCTCAGAGAAAATAATGAATGTAGTTATCGTATATATGGAACATTTTTATCAATAATATTTGTCGCATCGTCAGTATACACTCTTCTCTTAGATTGAGAGGGATTAAAGCAAGTTGGCATGAATAAAATTAACGTTACGAAAACCTGAGGCGTGCGTACCACAATACATATTTAATAATATTTGCAATACGTATTAGAAATCTATAAAATAGTCATGACTAGCTTATTTGCTCAAAGATTCACGAGTTACCTTAGGTAAATAGGATTAAAATAGCGGTTTAGATTTAGACCTGGGTAGGCACGAAACCCTTTGTATCGTAAATGTTTTATAAGCGAGCTGAACGGATAGAAAGATAACGTTGGGATGTTGTTCTGCCGATATACGACGATATATATATTATACAGCATATATATTATTACATCACAAACAGCACGAATAACACAAAACAATCAAGACAAAGTTGATAATTTTATTATAAATGCAAAAATTTTTTTGTTTGATATTCCTTCACGGCTATACCGTACAACCAATCTTCACGAATTTGGTATAGTGGATAGTTTGAGTTACAGAGATGGTCATAGGATACTTTACATTCTTTTAATCCCGACATATCCCGAGGAAATGGAAACATCATAAATTGAACGCAGACGAAGTCGCAGGCAACAGATAGTAATAAATAAAAAGGACAGATGTTGAGTGGAGCTGTTGAGGTCAGAGAAATTTATTTTATCAAGGTTCGTGTCACGAATCTCACGTCTTGCTCTATATTTTAAAGGAGGTTAACATAACGTTAACTACACTTGTGATGTATTGTATTGGAAATATCAATTAACTTTTCGTAGTCAAGAACTATAAGATAATCGATGTTTACCTACATAACCACAGCAAAATAATTATATGTAAATTCAATCTAATATCGATACCACGACCTACCAACAATCGTTATATTGATGGAATTTATAATGTACAGACGCCAGACAGCGATAATGTCACGTACGCTGGCTTATTTCAAATCCTCTACGCTGAAAAAACGGTTCGTCGAATAGGTGATTTTATTGGGAACGTTATTGATACTAGTATAATTTATTAAATGCTGTGGTGTAAAACGCACCTTCTCCACTCAGATCCAGGGATCACTAGTACACAGCCGCACGATTTTGGTTGCGATTTTAATTTTGATAATAACATATTTATATTATAGAGTAATTAATTAATCCATAAAAGTTTTACTGCTTACGCGTGTGTACAAACCCGTTTTTCTTTACAATACTAACATTTTATACATTTATTTTGTCGTTTATTGTACGAAATATTTTATAGATTAATGATTCAAGGCGCGCTACCTATAGATTTCAGTACGGTTTGAACAGCATAAAATGTTTCCCGATCATTGACAAACATGAGTCCCGTCTAGTCCGTTTCCTTAAATTTCCTATTCCAGTCACACAATAACATTTGACTAGTTTTCAAAGTGCGCCCCACTAACCTCACTGTAAGAGAAACTTCAAATTGGAAAAATGGAAACCAAATTGCTTTCCTTAGGGCTCCTACACACTATGGCTACATTTATATATACCATTTTTTTGTATGATAAATCATATGTATTTCGGTGTATTTGTTATGTATTATGTTGAATGATAGAGCGAGATACACACACAGATACACAGCGAGATACACAGTGGTAAAGAAAGCTAACAGTGAAAAAATTGCTATGCTCATAACTTTATTTGCTCGCCAAACAGTAGACATTCTTCCTTTAGGGTCTCGAATAAGAAACTAAGTCTTGTATGTATGTATGACTCTAAGGACTAATTATCAAGAGGCTTCTTCTTATTCGTGTCGCATAATGAGTAATCATCTCAATCTTTTTTTAAATTAAAATGTTGGAATTTAAATGCAACCTCGAAAATTTGAGGAAAATGGAAAAATATTCCTAAAATTCATGAGTAAGTAAAGTAAACTCGCGCGGAAATTTTTCGTGGCGTAAAAGTGATGCCATTTGTACTCATTTGCCGGATGCTGCGCGGGATTCCGCTTTTCTATAGACTGCGAAAAGGTCAAAGTCGTAAGAGATGAATCTACTTTGCCACTGCCCGGCGAAACGAAAGTGCTGAATTGTGCGTAAAGTTGCCATTACGCGACTCGCGCCATGTTCTGATATATTTTGAGGGCAGGCTGAATCGTCGGCTAATGAAACTCATCGCTTACTGGAACAATTCGGTTTTTCTTCATCGTCGATGTACAATGTGATTAAAGACGTTGGTAGGTACTAACATATTGGCAAGGATCTCGGATGTCTATGTACATTTATTGAAATTATAGCAAAATGTAACATTGTACAAAGTTCTGTAATATGACTATGAAATGCATATCTGAGCGGTATCTGCGTCTAATTGTGCGTAACATTTTGCTTCGGAATCGAATCCCATACCCACCACTTATTATTAAAGATGAAAGATTTTGAAACTGTTTCTCGTCTTACCATTAACAAATATTTTTCCTGCGATCGTTACAACAAATAAACATTAGCATTAGGCGCTTCGTTAGTGACATTAATGACGCAATAGAAGCGTGACATCCAGACAGCAGATATAACAAATGGTGAAAGTTCACCAGCAAGCCTCTTGTTTAGCGAGATGGCTCCGTTTGCCGATGTTTTACCGACTGTTTGAATGTCAATAGGCTGTGGCGGATATCTATTCATTGTGACTAGAGATTGCGCATTATGAAAACTGCCGGATGTAACCGAATCGATTTAAAAATTCCTAAAGGTTATGAAATTGTATTTAACAGCGCCTTGAGTTAATTTCAGAAAGAATTACGCAAATTACCCACTTTTTACTTTTAGTATTTACTCGATCGTGATATTGTGTAATTGTGTAAATCCTTACCAACACGAACTGTGTGTTTGGGGTTATGCTACATGATTTGGTTATAATGTATACGATGTATGTAACCTCTGTGTAGTCAAAGGTTAACCCTTATCTTTGTTAGATCTAGCAGGGTTTTACGTAACTTACGGCAGCACTCCGAGATACGTCGTCATATACAAATTGAGGTCTGACCCTAATTCTTAGAAATGTATAGAGTATACATATAAAAAATACTTATATGAAACTCAAAGGAATCTGGAGCTGACGGTGACAACTTCCAGAAGAAACTAAACATCTCAATCTTAGTTGATCTTTGACATCGATGTTTCATTTAAGATTGTTCGGAGGCGACCATGGCATGAGCCTCAGAGGCTATTTATCATCACATGGTTTGCCAGTTGATGCCCATAAAAAACCACTTTCCACGCGGTCTGAGTAACACACACGTCGTCTGAAATGGAGCGGCAACTTAATAGGACCTGTTCTTTCGCGTTTGCTTTACGCAACATGATCGACGCAATATTTTTACCTCGATTCCGCTGCGCTGATTAATTCGGTTATGATAATACTACCTAGTTTTCATTTGCGTGTACGTTGCAACTGATCGAAAGTTCGAGAAAAATATTTAAACAATAGACATCATTGAGGTACGTTTGCGCTGCCGTGGATAACAAATAGATAGCAGCCAATAATTAAGGAACTTTGAACACCAGGAGGCTAATCAAGGGTTGATTGAGAAATAGATAGAAATGCAGCCGAATTGAAAGAGTTTGCCGAATTCAAGAGAGATACAGTTTTTGGTAGTTATGAGCATATTGATAAATCAACTAACAATCGTATTCGTGATGAAGAAAACCCAGCATTCTATAGAGTTCTACGTAATTTTCATAAAGGTAGGTACGTACTGCGACGCAAGGCCAACAGGGCGGACTATGGCCTTAAGCCTACTCATGGCGAGAGGAGAAAGTGTTACGGTGATTGGACGTTCAGCCGAAATTTGGAGACCACAAAGGTTCGAAAATGTAAATGTGCCCCACTTTTAAATAACTCTATTGAACTATGTAACCTAATTATTAATTTGAGGCAAAGTTAAATTCGATTTGTCAGTTATATATTCCACAGATTATTTTACTTTAATTGTTTACTTTTATGCTACCTCAAGTTCTCGCACATCTAGTATTATAATAGCTTAGCTATAACATTAATATCTCACTAATACGAAAGTTGTCATCAGCATCATCGAAAGATTAAAAACCAGTGACAAAATTGTAAAATTACAAATTCTTCATAGAATTTTCATAAAAACAAGCATAGAATACTGCCTTCCTTAACATATAAAACGTAACATTGAAGTACCTAGCTTAGTATCGTAAGTGATACGAACCTTTAATAATAGTCTCCCAAAAATTCCAAACGCAACCTTTGACGGGAACGCCACAAGTCACTACGTGCGTATTTTACAAACTTTTCGAAAATCTCTAGTTCGCGAGGTTGCCGACCGGGGAACGACTGCTGCGCCGGAGTCGACGGTCGTGCTAGCACTGCCCACAGTCGCCCGACCGGTATGAAAGTATTACACAAAATTAATTTCATTTACTTCGCGCTAACATTTGCCATGTTATGACAACTTTGCGCAACCCCGCGACGGTCGTAGTCGGCGGTGATCTCCCAAAATCGAGATATTTCAAGATAGGAGCGTTAGGCCACGTTTTCGACGACAACGATGGGCGAGGCGACAGTGGAGCGACCATACAAAATTGATTCCTTCTTTAAGGGAAACATTTTATTTATTAAATACTCAAATGTTACTCATCAAGTAACATTTTTTTATGATTTAAATTACAAATGAATGATGCTATCCTAAACACCCCCGTGTGGCATAGTGCCCAAAACGCTGGCATTATTGCATCGCTGGATCGCAATAAAAATTTATTGTGCAAATTCTATTAGCCTTCCCTTCTTTTGTTTTACGGTATATGGTCGGCCCGCATCGCTGTCTTCGAGAACGCGGACTTATAGCGAAGGCAATGGCTGAAGAGTCTCACAGTTGCGCAAATTAGGCTGAGTTACGTACTTAAAAAACTGCTTGATGTTTTGTAGGAGACAATCAGTGCGAAACAGTAATTTTTGAAGAACAGAACAATTAAAACACAACTGCTTTTTTGACCCATTGAAGTTTGAATGCGTCATTTTGAGAGGCATATTATTATTATCATAACAGAAAAGGAAACTAAGGCAGTTATGTTTGTAAAAACAGAATGCTTCGACCGAGAAAAACTTCTGCCACAGCTTTTTCTGCTTTAAAGTAGCTTTGTGTGTTGCTCAACAACTAAGTCAGTCTATCAGACTATACTAGCTTAGTGAATAGAGCTTTGTTCTTGTTTGAGATTGATTTTATGTGTGTGGACTCTACTCGCCTTACACAGGTTAATGAACTGTACACAGTTTGTTACTTTTCAGTTTAGTATAAGAAGTAATAAATGTACAAATATATATAATAAATGTAAATGTATGTAATGTAAAAATAGGTACACAGTAGTCCCAAATGGCCACCGCTTTTCGTGGTGACCGTAACCAGCACTAGACTGGAACAGCAGGAATAGGACTAGTAAGCGTAAGACAAAAGTTCAGATGATATGAGATATTAAAAGGACACAATGTAAGATTTAAATTTTGTTTTGTCCGCATTTGGAGTAGGACACAGATGCATTCCTACTAAGGATGACTAAGATGGGCGCCGCATGTATAAATATAACCGGGAAAGCGCCTTTTTGACCGTTACCGATACCCTATCAGTAACAGACAATAGATTTTTGCATTTTCAGAGGGCACAGGACCTCGGAGTAGCGTCAACTACCGGAGTCCTTCGTCCAGCACTGGACTCGATGTGTGGCAGTGTACGGCAGAGGATGAAAGGATGGGAAGGGTGGCTCCTCACTCTGACAAAATTTAATGGATGAAACTCATTACTTATCAAGTGGCAGTTACTGAAAAAAATAGAAAATTAATTCTATGTTGTCTAACCCCGGAGACCATTGCCACGGGAGGTAGTACAAGAATGTGTTGCCTAACGTATACAGATACACAAATTGCTAAAAAAAACAATTGCTTCACGAAAGAAATGGCTGTGGTAGCGTCCCAGACAAACTTTATACAGAATCTACCACCCTGTGAAAACGTATTGCTCTATAGCTATATGAAATTGCCCATGTCGTTAAAGACAACACTAACATAAAGTGGCTTTGCAGATAGCGAAACGCAACAAATAATTACCGACCTACAAACTGTCCTAGTAGATGTAAGGCTCTTTAAGTATGTACGATCACGCACGGTTCTTGGCAAACAGCTCAGTCGGCACCGCTCTACTTCAGGCTTACATGAAAAGTTTTGTCGGTATTAAAAGATATACCTACTTCAATGTTGGTTCAGTAACTTGTAAGTAAGCCTTTGATGATTGTGTAAAAAGGTAAGCTGTAAATTCTGTAAGTCAATAGGCATAGATTGTATAGGTAATCTTTTATTAAAATATGCCCTCACACTCTCACCTCCGCACTAGGATTCTCTGTATTGCGGATGGCAGTTGTATAGCTGTGTTATACAGTTTGTTAGTTGACCGTCTCAATCTCGAGCAGCATCCTTACCAATTTCGAACTAATACTTACCAATAGAACTGCTACTTACTGCTAGCTTCTACTATCAATCCCCAATGCTACAGTCCTGTTAATAACTTATTAATACTTGTGTCCATAGGCGACAGTGGCTTCTTAAGACTACACGCCCGTTTACTAGTTTTGCATTAAAATAAAGAAACATCTCCCCTCTCGTGTCAATAAAAATGGCATTTTCAGAGGGCTCAGAACCTCGGAGTAGCGTCAACTACCGGAGGCCTTTGTCCAGCTGTGGACTCTAAATTTCATAAAGACTGATGTGGGGGGGATGGCTTCTCAAACACAAAACTTATACTCATCAAGTGATAGTAACTCATAAAAATCCTCCCTCAGCAGGCTCTATGGTCACGGAAGGGATACGTTCTATGGTACACTTTGAGAGCGCTATCAGGTTCGATTCCTCCTCGCTCACATATTCCATCATATTATTATATAACATACATGCGATAAATAACATGCTAATAAATGCTCTTTTCATTACATTATTTTAGGTCGAAACGTGGGCATTCTTCTTTTAATTTCGCCCTATACAATAGATATACCGATAAAAGCTCATAATATTTCAAAGCTAACACTGAATGATTTCCGCGGCATTCAACGGGAAAATTATTCTGGTTCACGGATATTTTATTAAAAATAATATTTTTCCTCCGGACTTGCGGCCGCTTTATGCTCTATGCTGATGTTCAATCTTTCAGCGTTACATTTAATCTTGCTTGAATGTGGGTTAGTATTCGTTGGCGCAAGTATTAATCATGGTTTGCCGAACAAAGTTGAAAAATAACACGCTATAGATAAGTGACAAAATTAAGAAAAATAAGTTTCCCATTCCAAGTTCGTTTGCCGGCCGCGTCCGCTTTTTCTGTTTGTGTCCTCAAAACAGAACAAATAAATGTCTGCCCCGATCGGGGATTGAACCCGGGACCCACAGCTCGTCAGTCAGGGTCACTAACCAACTAAATTTTGGTACCAGATGGAACCAAAATTTACATTTTGGGGGTAGGGTACCTAGTAATATTTTTTTTTCATTACTGCCCAAAAGTTTGCATGGCTGTTAAATGAGTCAGCGCAGTTCTGGGCACTATGCCCTACATGAATGCCCTAATGTTTACACCTAGTTCTCTTTGGAGAAATTCACGTCTGTCGTTCCGAGGTCGTTGTTGATATATTTTTGTCCCGATTTCATCCTCGATAGATTGGAAAATAGTTTTTACTACTCCAATAAAACAACTGCAATACAGATTTACAGCCACAATATAACTTTATAGCTGCAACATGCTATTTATCCTACTAAGTATACCGTTAGGTGTCCTTCGCTGATGGCAAAGAAAATAAAGGAGATAGTCAATACTGAAATCTTTAAGAGCTATTAATGCTCCTTTACAGTAGGTACCTACGTGATATCAAGCTTTTAGCGCAAATTAGATTTCATTGGGAGTGGAAGTAAGAAAATAAGTTAAAATGTTTTTATTTTCCGCATATACCTTCTACTACTACTTATAAATTGATGTTTTAGGTATATTGTGAGAATTGGTTACATATTTTTAACGGAATCTATTATTGGAGGTTTTTGATAAGTTTAAATCAAGCATTACTATTATGTATGTACTTACATTGCTGACTTACACTAACAGTTCTAACACGCACAATCCTATTACTAACGAATACTTACCGACTTTTATTCTTATTAACTCCTACTACTAACAGGACTAACTAACTAACAGTCCCTCGTACAGTCCCCCGTTCGCTGACGCTGTAAAGGCCAGTAGGGAATACAGCAACTATCCATTCGAAAAAAAATAAGAAAAATCTTAGAGTCCTATTAGAAGTTTGTCACATATGTCTATGGGCGGCAGTGGATGGTGGGACTGAATGTCGTTTGGTATTCTCTTCACGTAAAAAAATAATTAAGTAAGTAATTTTCATTTATTATTGCATTAAGGACAGTCACGGACCACGTACCTATAAATATCTGGTAAGTACCAATGAATAGGCGTTGACCTCATTTTTAGCCGACTGCGTAAGAAGGAGGGTTATTTACAAACATAAAAGGATTACTCTGTAAGGAAACTTTATGTTAATATGATGTTGACACCCAGGCATATTTTTCTCAATATTTAGATACTCCAGATTGAAAATTGGCAAATAGGTCTCATGCAAGAGATTCATTGGACCGACGCGACGCCGGCTCTATACAGCAAATTGAGATGTATAAAACTTGTTTGTGGCGTGTGTTAACCGACGTATGGTATATTGTGCAATGTGTCTTCCATGTGTATAATAAGAAAAACTGCAGGTAGAGGCAGTTAAGAACAACCTGCGCCCCAAATATCAAAGACCGGAAGACTCACCGACAAAAAGTGTATTCAGCCTTCGGCTTTTAGTTTTTGTAGGCTTCTCCGTGTTTACTAGGAACAAACAACGTACGTTCTAGATTAAACTTTCCAATATTTTGATAGGTATTGCAATATTTTTCGCATCTCGAATAACCCACGGTGACTTCATAACTTCCATTGCCTACCTCTGTATTGTTCGTTAGAGATTCTCAGCATTATCATCGTTATGTGCAGTAATTTGCCTTCCAACCTTATACTTACGGTTACATGACTGATATTATTCAATCAGATTAAGCGTCTTCCGTTGCAAATTACGTGCTTGCTCGGTGCCTTATTTTAGTTTTTTAAAGCAGTGCCTGATTAGGTAAACATGTAGAATATTTATGATACATTGTAATCTTAATTTCTACTGCCTTTGCGATGTTCGTCACAGATTTTTAGCCCTGAGGACTGAAATATATGCAGCATCGAGGAAACAAATGGGCTCGCACTCAGCATGTCATGATATCGCGGTGGAGCCATGACGCTGATTTCAGTGCATCCAATGGAGGAGTTCGACCGACACTATATAAACCGTAAAAAAATCTAAATACAACTACAGCGAAACCAATATTTGTACGTATAAACTTAAGTATTTTGCAAACCATACCTTAAAGACCTTAAAGACACCAATTGCTTGAATCTAGGACAGAAATGGATGGTAGTGGTACTGCCTCGAGTGAACCGTATAATAGGTTCTACCACTTACCAAACGAGTAAGATTTGAAAACGATGTTGCTCATTTTAAACCATGTGCCCTTATTAGTTCTATCATTCTACAATATTACAAACCTTATTATTTGAAACACCTCGCGAGTATCTCGACATACCGGCCTACTAGGCCGCAGGATTGCACGCGTTACAGCGCTTTCCCATCAAAACCGTCACCGAGAGCGTGATGACGGCGAAGTAGCGAACATAAATTAATTATGGCAGCGGCAGCGGCCGTCACCCGAGTGCCGTTTTCACGGAGATTGTTTGTAGGTCGTAGTAGTACCTAGTAGTAATAATCTAAAGAGTATTCGACAGTAATCGTCCTATTCCAAGCTGGTCACACATGCATTGCTACCCATTAGGACCGAGTTGTTCGCCTTTAGTATTAGTGTAACTTGCTTCCACACCTTTCCTACCGGAACACAATTGTTGTAAAACAATTATTCCACTACAGAAATGGGTGTGGCGATGGTACCGCCCCGGACGAACCGTATACAGCTTCTACCATATATATAATATTCCAATTTAGTGTAGATAAACGATGGCCGCCGTCACGTCGTTCCGAACTCGGTCTGAAATAAAGACGTTGCTAGGTGACGGTTTTGGTGGACAAGCGCTGTTACGCAACAAGGCCGTCGGTCCCACTCGGAGCAGGAAAACCATTTAGACATTTGCGCAAGAACCGACCTCGGGATAGCGTAAGGTTCCCGCAAAACTAGTTCTATCATGGGAGTTCGTAGGACCGCTACTACGACACACCTTGCACTCAAGTTGGCAATAATTTTTGCTTACTTCACAATCATTGCTCGCTCAATCAGTCTTGAGATAATGCGAAACCCACTAAAGTAGTAATGATTATCTAAATTCAGCAAAGGTGTTCGTAGTGCAGTTTATTATGCAACTATTGCATGGCAAAACGCGGAAGGCGGTGCACTCGGCCATCGAAGCTGCGCTACGCAACATTGGCACGTCTGCATACAAACTGTGACTATAAATGACGCTTTTATTGTAAATGTTATATTCATTTAATTAGAAATGACTATTATTAAATACATTAAGACTAGTATGATAACAATCGAATCTCAATGATGAAACCCGTACACGAACAAAAGCTAACGACATAGCTCGCGGAGTAAGCAAGCTGAAGTGGCAATGAGCCACGTCGTTCGAAGAGCTAATAATCGATAGGGATGGCCCTCGAATGGAGAAGATTCGTAAAAAGGAGCCACAGGCCGCACGTCGATAAAGTAGACTGACGACCTGAAGAAAACAACGGGATGCCGCTAGATTCGGTGGGCACAGGAACGGGCGGGGTGACTTCGACTAGGGAGGGCCCAGCAGTGGATCTCTAACTGTTGGTTGGATTTGTTTGTTATCCAAATGAAAAATAATTATAAAAAGTTTTTATAGATACATTCGTTGGAATATGTAGGTACTGTCACCAAGTATAGCGCGTGAACGCCGTTATTATGTTAATAAGAATGTTCACTCGAGCGATGTAGCGTTGACGATGAGCTTGTGCAAACCACATGTCACGGACTTCGAAAGTGGGGTAACGGCCTACCAAGGCTGCGCCTGCGCACGGGACGGTGATAATGGCTAAGTTCAAAGTACAAGAACACATTAGACTTGCAAATAAGCGTCTAGTGATTAGCAATTATCGTTTAACAATGTGTGTAATATTTAGTCACGTAGATGCTGTGAAAACGCCTCAGCTAATTGTGGTGTTGTGACATTTAGGACAGCGGGTAAAAGCAAACACGAAATCATCATGTCATCATATACTTTTATTATTTTATATAAAAACCAAATGCACTTCCATACATCCATCATCTCAGTATATATAAATACATTAAAGGTTTTTGCATACTGCAAATATTCAGAAAAATAGCATTGGCTAATTACGACATTTAGCTAGCATTAATAACTACGTAAGATTCATTTAACGTAAGCATCTATACACGATGTGATATTGGATACAGTATTCCATAAATCGTAACTCGTTAATATCTTCACTTTAATTATTTAATCTGACAATTGTTTATGTTTACATATATTACACTTCGTAATTAATTTAATAATTAACCTATTTTTGCTATAATTTCGATAACTCAATGGCGGATTCGCGTAAAAGCAAAAGTACATTATAACAACTATAATAAGTACGAAAAAACTTAATACATAAAAGGCTGGCACAACGAAGATCTAGACGTGTTACAAATTATTACAATTAAATTTACGACTATTTAAAATTACAATACACGACAATACATGAAAATATGTACGTCACATAACTGACATCTACATAATAAATAAGATCATGGAATGTTATTATGATTTCATCTCGTCCATTGCTGGCCCGGGCCAAAAGTCAATCAATGTATAGATATAATAAAAAAATAACGCTAACTTCTCATATGATAAATTATAGCAAAAATACTTTAGGATATATAGGCCACAAAGAACGTTGATGCACGGACAGCGACACGACAGTGATTGCACAAATTTCAAAGCTCTCGTTCAGAGTCCCCGTGCGCCTTATTTCGCCCGGCGTGCCACTATCAGCTGAGCCCTGCGAGCAAGCTTGCCGGCCGGACACTTCTGGAAACAAACATTTTTGGGTTTAGTTAATTCAGAATTACAATTACTACTGAATCAATCGATGCTTATCATCGATAGTGGTAGATAATCAAGGCGTTAGAAACAACGGAACAGGCATATTACTAAAAAACCTTAACACAGAGCGTGGTCGCGATGTAGGAGGTAGACACGTAGACAATTTTTGTAACGAAATATAAGTATGCCCAATTATTTTGATGTATTCTTTATTGTGTGCCTAAATCTAGGTTTTACAAAGGGCGGACTTAATGCCTGTTTGCATTCTCTACCAGTCAACCCAGATAGCGTAGTAAGCCTTCAATTTTCTAAGCCTGTATAGACGATGCTGAAACGCTATCTGCAGCCAGATAGAACTAAATGCAGACGCAATACTTCATTGGTGGGACTGCATGCTCGTTATTCTTTACATTTAAAAAACTAATAAAACTGGCGAAGCTCTTTTAGCTCGCTATTCGTTCGGTGACGCTGTAAAGGCCAGTAGGGCCAAGAGGAACGGACATTTGGAAAAAGAAAATACAGACGGAACTGCGGTGTTACCGGCTAGTGCGGATGGTGCGCGTCGGCGTCGGCGTAGAGCGTGGTGGCGATGTAGGTGGTGGGCACGAAGCCCTCCTCGCGCGTGAGCTGCCGGCGCACGCGCGTCCAGCCGTCGCCCGCGTCCGTCTCCAGCACCAGCAGCCGCTCGCCGCACTCCATGCGCATCGTCGACCCGGTGCCGTTTGCTGCGATACACCGAATATATCAGGATGTATTAAATACTAGAAAATAAATTAAAAAAAATATATATACACCGAGCACTTTCACGAATTCTGAGTTCGTGGCCCGATTTTGCTATACCGCGCGGTTGTACCATGATACAGATGTTCACAAGCTGCATTCATCGCTTAACATAGTTCTGTAAAACAGTAAGTAAGTAATATCTTTGTTATTAGAAACCCATACCCTGCCACGCGTACCTTTGCAGCCAGTCGTTTTTTACCATCGTGCGCTCTAAGAGTACAAAATTACGAAAAATATATGCCCGTAAAAATATTACCCAATTAATCAACATAGTATTCAATCTCTGTTGCAGTTGATGCTATGTGTACGGTAAAGAATAGGCTGGCAAGCGAAAGGGCTCTCCGAAAAAGAGCGTGCATGTCGCGCCATAATAGCGGGTAATATTTTTGTGTTCAGTAGGTACGTTTGTGTTATTCATGCTATATCATGGAATGTATCATGGAATCAACCTTTAATCGCGTACTAAAAACATAAAACACGATACTCACCTTCAAACGCGTACAGCGCTTTACAATAGCCCAGCGGCTGCAAATCCGGCTCGTAATAGTAGTCAAAGTCCGATTCGTGGTCGTGGTCGTGGTCATGGTCGCCGTTCGCGTGGTCGGCGTGCGCGGCGGCGAGCTCCCCGCCGAGGCCCGACTCGGGCGAGCCGCCGGCCGCGCGGCCGCCCGCGCCGCACACGGAGCCGCCGCCCGCGCCCGCGCCCGTGCCCGTGCTCACGGAGGACTCTGACGCCGAGCGGGACAGCGACTCGCTGTTCGAGCCGATGCTGCTGGCGCGAAACAAATTTACGGTCAAGAGTGTTAATCAGTTACGTTTCCCTCTAGCTCGCACACAAATAAAATTACTGACATATTTTAATTCTCATATATCTAATTTTTGATAGAGAATAATGGAGTGAAATGATACGTATGGTTTTAACGCTAATGCGCCATACTATATGGCCGATCTGAACGCAGTACACAAATTTCAGGTATTGCCGGAACGTGCAGGCGGCGGAAGGGGCGTAAGCGGCGAGCGCGCTCAGCCCACCCATCATCCTCATTTGACTGTACATGCGCGACCTATATATGAAAATTAAAGTATGTCTAAAATATCCGTAATTTATTGTCAATATAGTAAATGAAGAAAATGTTTCAAGACTACACCTATAGCTTTTAGATAACAAGCTCAAGGGACACGCGCCTCAGACGCCGCGTATCGTACGGAACGTGCGAGCGAGAGGAAAGCGAAACTGGTTAACCCTCTTAAGCCTGTTGAACACTTCGCAAGCCTCTTAATATAGAGGTGCGGCCTCACCTAGCGGCGTGCGGCGGCGGCGCGCCGTTGGTCCGCGCGGCGGGGTGCGGCGGCGCGGTGGCCTGCAGGGTGGCCTCCCCCAGCAGCTTTTCGAACTTGCGCAGCTGCCCGCGAAGCTTCTCCAGCTTCTCGCAGCACTCGTTCAGTTGACCTGCGCACACAAAAGTACTTAAGTTTTCAACTACGTAGCTATTAACAACCTGAACTTCTCATCAAAGTAATAAAACATTCGCTATGTAACGGAAAAGCATCAAACCTTCAACAGTCATTGGATCTCCTAGGGTGGGATTTGTTTCATATACACCTTTCATTTTCATGAGGCCTTCCATGGCAGCTTGTTCCTGTGCAACCTGAAAACATGTAAATATAAAATGTATCCACATAAAATGTATCCACATTAAATATACATACAATCTATACAAGATGACCACTCGAAAAATGAGGTTAACGCAAGGCAGTTAGCCTCATAGTCATAGTCCTCATTATACCTAAGTGCACATACTTGGTGCGTTTAGGGCGATTATATGAAGCAAAAGGAAGATCCATTTTTGTATGGTCGCCCCGTCCCGTGTCCCGTGTGAGTTTTACGTCCATATTGCTTCATATGTAAATCGTGGGGCCAAAACCACGCTTCTTTGTTTAAAGGCATGCTTCCATGTTTTTTCCTTTCGCTGACGCCACACAATTCACAGTTGTCCTCCAGATGGTTAGAGTGTAAGATAGTGCGATTTGACTTACCTGTTTACTCAATTCATGCACCTTCGCCTGAAGTTTCTTTTTCTTTTGGTTCGGTGGTAAGTCTGAATAATCCTCCTTTCCATCCATCGACATGTTATTCTGCAATATACCATACAATATTAATATCAACACGCATACACTATCAACGTGCAAACACACTCAAAACTGAGGCACACTTCAAAATTATGTACTTCAAATGAATACCATACAATGACGTGTTTGTTATTCATTCTATTACTATATTATTTAACCTTTGAGTTCCGTAACCATTCGTTTACACCATAACCATTTAATCTAAGTAACGTTCAAATGACGTGCTTTTGAAAACATTTGCATTAATGTCTACACAATAAAATCAATGTAGAATTACAAACACCATTAATATTTGTATAAGACGCCATGTGCAATATTCATACATACTATTGTGTGAACAATACATAACCATAGAAATTGGCGACAATATTACTTAATATTGAACAACGTTATTACTTATTAGTGTATAATGATTGTTTTACAATGACGACAGTAAAGAAACCAAACGTGCTGAGAAACATTGCAGAAATCGCGCATTTGTTACGAGCCAAGCGATGCAACCCACGCCACAGACGGCCACTGTCTGTGATAACTTTCACTGGTTACGTACGACAAGATCTATATGATAATATAATTGCTAATTACTTAAGATAATCATCTGGAAAACACATACGAGTAACAATAGTTTGGAGAAAGAACTAGATAAATCTTAGCATGTCTTTAACCATCCTGGAATATAGTTATAATAGGCACTATGCAATCAATATAATCACGCGCAATTATTTTTTTTTTATGTCAGATTAATAAGATTGTCACGTTTCATATCATCATATTTATACATAATATTTAAAAGTAAATTTGTTTACTTTTGAAAAATTGTAGTTGTAATCAAAATATTTTGAATAGCTTGACACTATTGTATTTACTTTCATCACCTCCACGTAACCAATGAACGTTATCAAACATTAGGGCCGAGCACACAGCAACTAACCTTGAACGAGTTGCACGCCTCAATGATCTTCTGTGGCCAAAGCGTTAGACGTCGCGTCGGGAGGCAAACAAACAAAATTAGACAAAATAACAGATGAGCGACGGACTGACACCGATCCACTGGAGAGTCCAAGCTTTTTGCGTACTTTTTTATTTTTAATTAGTGCATAAAATCTAAAACTTAGGCCTAATTTTAAATCAAGAAATAAAAAATAAGAAATCAAAAAAATTATATTTAAAAATGAATTCTGAAGGACGAAATAATTAAAAGGAGATAAAACGAAAATAAAGATGTATGGGGAGTGAAGCTTAGTGACACATGCTAATAATTTGAAATATCCACCACCGCGGGTCGACTTACTTTTTCCATACGTCAGACACGGCCGCGCCACCCAACATATGAATTGGTTGTTATGTAAACCCGTGTTAAGTAGGGATCGATCAGGGAATAACAAATAAAAACATATTAGTACCACCAATGACAAATAATACATAAAAAAATATTTTTTTCAACAAAATGGCAGGAATGCAAGGACCGTACCAGAAGCAGTAGACTAAAAATAATACTTCTGTTACATAACAGTTTTAACCGAAATACTATCATCCATAGACATGCAAACATGTAATCTATAGACCTATCTTGTGGTAGTATACAAATCTAAGATTTAAACCAACCACTTAACGCCTACACTTAATCTAAGTGAAAAATTAAAGTTAGTAAGTATAAAATATAATTTTAAAATTACTAATCGAAATATAAATACTAGGATATCACTACTTAATTTTCTCACTACTTCTGTAAAATAAAGTCGTCTTGTTTCTACGCTACAGTTCAAGATCAAACATGCATAAGGAGTTTTTCTATATAACTATTTCGTAAGGAAAATTCCTAATGTTTTTCTAACCTCGGCTGGACATATTAAAAATAAGAATCAAGAGCCAGGTTTCCTCCAAAAGATGAATCTTCTAGAAAGTTACTAACAACTACCACTACTGCTAACAATTACACAAGATGTGACCACCACTGTCCTACGAAATAGCAACGCATCTGTCACTAGCTTCGAATAGGACAAATGCTAACGATTACTTACTGGAGGCTTACTAATTTTTACCAACACTAACAGCCCTAACCTAGCTCCTACAGTCCTATTGCTACCGAATAACTAACTATTTCTATTAACACCTAACATTAACAAGACAACTAACAAAGGCCACTTTCACGACGACAGCGACGGGCGGGGCGACAGCGGCGCGACCATACAAAACAAAACAAAAAAAAAACGCTTTCACACTCACACC
>DWLO01000231.1:0-23498 GCA_018245335.1 Dalla quadristriga
AGCTGTTATAGATAGATATACACTCTCGCAAACTATTTTGTAGATCTTTTTTAGTCCTACAATTCAATAGTACAACATTTCGTCTTACCTTTAACCATTTAAGCAGCGCACGCGATAAAAGGAAATTTTTGAGACTAATTTTTACACCTTGGTTAACATAACTTGTTTTTTTTTGCACATGGCTAAGTTTTTTTAGAAATAAATTAATGTTACTTCCTGGTAATTTAGCTTTGTATTAGTGAACAAATTGTTAAAATCAGTCTAGTAGTATTTGAGCCTATTCCTTACAAACAAACAAACAAAAGAATCTTTGCTCTTTATAATATTTATATAAATTATATTTGCTGCTTGCAAATGTTTTTTCTTGTCAACGGGACAGGAAGAACAAAAGCGGAAACAAAATACTATGCTGGGTTTCGGAGTATAAACCTAAGGTTAGAGCATTAGGATAGAAATAAAGATTTCGGCGAATTAATTGAAACCAAATCGAGATTCTTTAATTGTACTCTAATCCGTTTTTGTATTTTGCCCAAAGGTAACGTGCAGCAAATTTTTTAGTTCCGGACAAATATTGGCGCGGCCGGTCTCACGGCGGAATGCCATTGAAATCTTTGAGGGATATGATTGTGTAAAAGAAGACCAATTTAAGGTGGTCAGGGAGGGGGGTGAGCTATCATCCGACATCGAAAGCGCATTAGGGCGCCGAGCTGCATTCTCCCGACTGATTTATGCAATGCACCCGCGCGGGCATCGACACCCGGCTTAATGAACGTACAAGTTACGTTATACTGTGAAATAGCTTTCATTATTTCACGCCAATACTAATAGACCTGTGTCTGCGAATGCGTTCACCAACTAACTACCGACCAGCTATTTCTTTATTCATTTTGCGGGGACCAATTAAGCCCGTCTTTACTTGTGTGACACTTGGGCGCGGCGCACGGTCTGCCTAATGCCTGCTAAACACGGTCCGATCTACATGACAGGTCTACCTGCGCAGGTTGCCTATACAGGTCAATCTGTAAGGTGAACTGGAACGTATGTGGCCTCCGATATGTAGACCAGTGCAGCTATTTCAACTTACGCAGAAGACCGGAGCAAAATAAAAAAGCGGATTTATCTGATTTTAAAGGTGACCTGAGCGTCCCAACATCAGTTTCCCTTTCCAAGCACATCTGTCAAGTAGAACAGTGAGTGTGGATGGCCTCCACAAAACTTCAGTGTGTCAGACGCCTTAAAATTTTATTAGGGAGAAGTACAATTAGTAGTGCCAGCGGCCAACTAGTTAGTAATGAGTAAAAACTATAAATACCATTTATGGAAACACACTTACTCCATTTTGGCGTTAATGGCGAAAACGTAATGACCTGTTAAAGACTTAAGATAGCAAAAACGGGGCTATAATCTTTAGTTTATAGTGTTAAAGTTGTCACTAGTGGAATGTACCTTTTTGCCTTATATTTTTAGCTCTAGAAGAAATAAATTAAGTAAAGGACCAACACTAAATAAAATGATCAGTAAATAACATAGTTTTGAAATATGGCAAAATTACTAAAATACGTAATATAACTAATAGTTGCAACTAATGCGTAGGGAACTGCAAGTGATAGCATAGATTACAGGACGTCGAGCGGCAGGTCCATGGTGCATGAACTCCAGGAGTCATATTTTAAAATTTTCATAATTATGGGGCGTCTCTTACCTTCTAAACTATTGGTTAACCAATAATTCTCGATAAGACATAATGGCGTTCCAAACGACGGAAAATCATCGCTATGATTTTGTTGCGGAATAAAGCTGAGTGTAGGTCATTTATATCATAGCTGCGGTGTGTATGTTGGTTTTATTATTTTTGTCCGTTTTCATAATTATTGGTTTAGTTTAAGTTTTATCGTTATAATTGATGTTTTTAAAATGATATATTATTATTCACTGTATGTTTTTCAGCAGAGCTTACTCTATATTACATTACTTGATACAACGATCACGGTATTTGCGTGCACTTTGTCCGTATGTAACGGATTTTCGCTTTTACGCATATAAAAGTGGCGGGCAGGCTGCTGCCGCCGCACCGGTTGTCGTGTTCGGAATTCATACGACAACGATTTCATTGCACTGCATCTAGATGCTCTACAGCTACACCGGTTTTTGTTGTCTATTTTGCTGTTCAGGTGTTTATATTAATTAAAACGAAGTCGGGTCATTTTAGAAACGGCTTTATACATATTTGGTTACGTTATCATATCATGACGTATATTCTTAAAATTTCAAAATTTTTATAAATCTTTTATACTTGTCGTGCGTACCGTCTTCACAACTTCTACTTCACGTCTACTGTATTGTTCAGTGCGAGCCGTTCTCATAATGCGCCGTGTATAAACTTAAATAAATAATCTGTATTTACTTATCGTTTTTATGCTCTTGTAGGTTTTTTTCTGATACAAAGGAAAAATGTGACCGATAAAGGACGTTAGGCGAAATTGGCAATTCACTCTCGGGCGCTTTTAAGTTATTAGCGTTTCGCTTTTTATCAATGAATTTATGGTGGCCAAGAAGGACGTACGTTCGAAGAAAACTTTAAATGTTAAATCAACGTTTATTTTAACCGGCTACGTTGCCTAAATGCGTTTTGAGACTCGGATTGATAACGAGTTTGGGTGGCGCGTCCTCTAAAAGCATTACCGAGGAAAAAAGTCACTTACGCATCTTATTTTTTTAAAGTAGGTTAAGGAATGAAGTTACTTTACTGAAGAATGTTCTGTGGGTAATTTCCGTCTCGTTTTTTTGGAACCTTGATAGTTATGGGTACAATGTATTTACTTGTTTATCAAATACAATATATAACACAAACACAAAAGTGTAAATGACACTTTTGTGTTTGTGTTAATCTATTAAATCAAAACGGTGATGGAACCTTCGTGCGCTTTATTCCTCGAAACAAATATTTTGTAACTGCAAATAGTTACAGTAATCTAACTTGCGATGGACTATACTTAACGACATGCGAAGTTAAGTTTCAAGAATGACTGATCACAGACAGACGCTTATGTAGACCTCTTCTAACCAAGCTACAATTATTTGTTGTGTCAATCAAATATGAACTAAGGGACAATTATCATGGACATGTGAACAGTAATGGTTTTTATATATCCAACAAATCCTACACCTAGACTAGACTCAATTTTTGAGTGCCTTGCTGAAAAAATTGTATTTTTAAGTATCGAAATACAGACATAACTGATTCACCGCATTTCCAACAGATTTTTTAGAATTTGTATTTCGGTCGGAAAGGTTTGGATGCAGGTTACACTTATACAAGAGGCGACCAACTCAGTCCTCAGGGGTAACAACAAATCTCAGACCAGCCTCGTATAGGACAAATACTATCGACGACTTATTAACTGGACGATTACTAACAGGACTAACTTACACTAAGAGTTCAAACTCCCAGAGTTCTATCACTTACGAATACTAACTAAATTATAATCATTAGCACTTAATACTAACTAACTAACTAACTAGCAGTTACTCATACAGTCCTCTTCGAGTTTGGTCACAAATGTCCATGGGCGGAGTGGATGGTGAGACTATATGCCCGTTTGCTATTCTTATAAGATACATTTTTAAAAGTAAAAATAAGATATTCGTGAGTTAACTTACGTACATACATGGTTACTTACATACGGGTCGAACTCAAACCTCCTTTTTGAAGTTTTTAAAATATGGATTATAAAGGACACACCATATAAAAATGTCTTCTCAATCACATGATCTCATAAATTATCCTAACAAAACCCAGGCAATAAATTTTGGGCGCTCAAGGACGATTTCAAAGATTAACCGAGATATACTGCCTTCAGTGATTTGATTTGAATCTGTGGACAGCGGTTTTGAAAATGTAACAATTGCTTATGTCGTTCAAGTTGAAAAGTTTGATGCACAACTAGTACAATCTTTACTTGTATATAAATTGGTGATACTTGCTTGCCTAAATATGTGCACCCTCAGTATTAACTCTCAGAAGAAACAGTAACAGGATTGAAATGTATCTACGACGGCATTTCAATACCTGAATAAGCACTGAAAGTCACATGGTTTATTTTTTGTGCCAATCTGTGAAGAAGTATTTGCATTTACATTAAAAAAGTTTGCAAGGATTTCCTCAAACAGCGGAAGTTTTATAGCATCCATATTCATGTCATAACTCTTACTTCTCAATCATAGCAAAAAACTAGCGGCGTCTAATTAGATCGACAACAGGGCACGAGATCTCTGTAGAAACTAAACCGTTTACGTCTAAAGAGAGAGTCGATTGAGTGAGATCGCGATCGACCTGCTGATCTATAGCGTTCTAATTTGCGCGTGCGTCTCTACCGGCTCCACGGAAGTTTATTTGTACAGTGCAATTACACTTAACGACATGAATTCCGTTACGGATAGACTAGGTATTAGAGGGACAATTCCGTCTGCAATAATTACTATTTCGGCTAAATCTATTAGATATTTTCGCCCAGAAAACGTTTATACGAGTCTTTATGATTCTTTATGATGATTACACTAATCATAAAGACTCATAATTAAAAGTTTGCTTATGTCTTTTGTAAAATAGCGTGGCAATAAGTTGAATTAATATTGACCGACTTTGCATAGCAATATCTATATGAAATATATTCATATTCATTATTTAACGTATATGTTACAGGATATGTATGTAGAATATGTATTATATTCTCTATATTAATAGCCAATATACTGAAACATTCGAAAAACTCTTTATTTATATTGTTGATAAAAGAGCGTGCTCAATTTAAAGTTGTCGAAAACATAATAATATTACGCGGTAAATGTACAATCCCTGCTCATTTTAATATGCAATTACCACACTCCCCCTGAACGTCAGTGAATGCCAGCAAACTTCATTCTGTCTTCAAATTTCCATTATTGCTCAATTGTCCAATACGAAGGGCAATCACAATATTATAATAGATCGTACCACGACAGTCTACCATGCTCGCTTTCTTATCACTGTGACTGTACCGACCACTTGTGTGTGATCTTCCCTGCCCCCAAACATTCCTTGCGAAGACCTAAGTGGGGAGCGTATCACAGACTGTCACGGATCTTGTTTAATTGGACACTTATATGTGTGTGCATTCATGTGAAGTCCAACCGGTTTCTTGTGGGTCTGTTGCTTTCTACGTCATACATCGGTGTTTATGTAGGGATGGTTATACAAGAACAGTGTACTTGCTTCTCATAAGTTTGAACGTGTATGAAGTTTATTATGATTTGTGCATCATTGAAGTGGAGGCGTGAGGGGAGTTTAGCCTGAACAAACTGGTGGCTCGTCTTTATTTTGTTACATTCCCCGATGTACGATAGTGTCAACTTGTAACTTGACCGTTTTGCGCTGACTTCATTAAAATAAAAGTAAATTCTACGTTATTTATACAAGTTTAAAGCAAAATTAACGATATAATTTAAATTAACAAAAGGTAACTTAATATGATTTTTACATATATCTAAGAAGTTTATCTAAAAGAAATTAAAAGAGTTGGCGTACGTGTCCAATGCACATGCATTAAACTATAAAATCTGCATTACTGCCACCTGTAACTTACGCAGACCTTACGCCTCCGCGACGTTTCGCCGCAAAATTGATTTCCTGATGCTATCTAACCTCCCGAGGGAACGTTGGATAAATAAATACTTTACGATAATCTCCAGAGATCTGAGACAGGCCAGAATTACAGCACGCGGGAGATATTATTGCATTTTAATTTCGTGCTCGACACACCTCCGTCGCGTTACGATTTCACATGATTTACCGTGTTATTGTACAGCGGTGCGGTCCATCCTTCGTATCACATGCGTCAAATAAATTTTGAAAACTCCGAAATGAGCGTCGCTGAGTCTCATCTTGATATCGTACGCTCAAGTTTACCTACTAAATAACAATTAAGGGCTACGGTTTTGACATATAGCGTTATATTTTATGTGCTTTCTTTATTTACAGTACACCCTCGTCGTTTTGCTCTGTTTTAAGTATTAATTTAGGCTGATAAGCTTTTTTACGTACTGATGATGTACTTAATTATATTAATTTCCAAGGGTTTGTGCTTTTGAATAAAAATACCACTAAAACATAAAATGTAAAAAAAACAAGATATTTCATAAGACTAGCTGAATTTTCGGTTTCACCGTAATAAGCCAAGTTTCACAGTTAACATTCGTTTTCATTGAAACGTCTATAAGGAAATATACCACGTAGACGCCCCTACATGCAAAAATTTAAAATTGAAATAGAAATAGAAATAGCGTTTATTTTGAAACAGTGATTTTTGGACCATAATTTCTCTGAAATTGCAAGCCGTATTTATAAAATATAAAGATTGGTAGAATTTTAAAAATATTTTCGAATATGCCTTAAAACGTGCACAAAATTGCAACGAAGTTGGTCAACTATAAAGTAAGTTATAGAAGGTTGAAAGAATTTAGATTGAAATAGTCTGTGTAATGATACACAATGACATGGTGGTGGTGTAGCCTACTTCATTGACGGACTTGGCACCTCATCTGAACATTTCTCAATTACCGAACAAAATATTAATGTATTAATTAATAACATTCATAAACGACGATTACTTACAATAAAACGGAAATAAATTGTAGTTTGAAGTGTCTAAACTGAAAGATAAGCTAACTCGAGACGATAATATAAAAGTACGCGACGCGACTGTTCCCCCGTCTCGCGTCAACCACTCGTTAAGAACACCAATAAAAGTAGTAAAATGCAAATGGCGCTAGTGAAATGTTAAGAATTACGCCCACAATAAGCGTTCGTACCGTTACCTTATTCGGTCTACATTGTAATAACAGGTATCACATAGCTCATAAGTGTTTAAGAGCGCTGTCACATTTCGCATCTTTCTCCCTCGCACATTCTAACACTTCATTAATTGTAAAAGTCTAGGTAGACTTGAAAAATTCGATTCATTTTCATTCATGACAATAACATTACATACATTTTGGACATATTTAAATTTTCATACACCTAGTTTTTGATAGAAAATGGATTATGTTTGAATTCGTAATTCTTTATGCCATTTCTGTCTATCCCCCTAACTGGGTCAAATTAGTGGTGGTTAATGATTTAATTTAATTTCTACTTAATATAAACATCGTAGTTTGATTCAATTTTGCAAGCAAGTAGTAGGGCAAGTCCAAAATAATCAAACACAACTTAAAACTCGAATATAAAACATACAAAAATGTCTATTCATTCCTCTACCTTTGATTTAGGGCTAAGGAGCGGTTTAATCTAAGTGGGTATAATTTCACGGGTATCAATTTAGTCCATAAATTTTCGTCCAACATTGTAATCAAAGGGTTTCTATACATATTCATGACTTGTTATTCATGTCCACGTTTTCTCTTCGCTAACACCTAAATTCTATTTTTACTTACCAAAAACCAGATTTCATATCAATTATTACAAATAAAAGATTTAAGGTAAGTACTTACACATTTTAGTATCTACACTGTATCGATTAGCTGAAGAAAGATAAACATAAAATATTATACTTTCAGCATACAGCTTTTGTTTATGACCTGTTACTTTACCTATACTCAAGTTGGGTAGAAAACTATTCTATACTTAAGTTTGCTAAGTCATTTTAACTTCAGGTTTTATTTTATATCGCCATTTAAGTTCTACTACCATAAAAAATGCCATTATACCAATATTATAAATGCAATTATTACAATATCAATTGTAAGACTGTTTTGCTTAGAAATAAATATTTAAATCTTTTACATCTTTAGTTTACCAGGTGGTAGCTTAGTTCGCGCGGGGCCGTACCACCGCCACATACATTTCTGCCGTGGAATGTACACTTACGAGTACAAGAGGTGACCAGATTATCTCAGTCCTCAGGGATATCAACCCATCAATCTGTAACCAGCTTCGAATATCACTAATAAGTTTTAACATTTTATAACAGTAATAGTAACTAATATCCAGTAACAGTCCTAACTTCCACAGTTCTATTACTAACGAACACTAACTAATATTCACTTATAAACACCTAATACTAACTGGACCAAATAACACTAATATCATACCAATTACAGTTCTGTCTGTTCGAGGCTTGTCACAGATGTCCATGGGCTGCAGTGGTGGGACAGCGTGCACGTTTGCTATTCTCAATAAATAAAATAAATAAACTAGAACATTTGTGAGAATGGATGGATAAATTGAGTTTTGTATGTATGTTTTTTGTTACTCAATCACGCAAATCGAACCGATGATTCTTATGCAAATTAGTGTGGAGATTGGTTGAAACCTGAAAAGGAACATAGGTTATTGTTTTTTTTCAAAATTATCTCCCAGGGAGGTTTTATAGGGGCTGGAAGAGTGTAGGGGAAAATGAATATTTCTCGGGCGGAGCCTCGAGAAAAGTCTAGTATTATATTAAAAGTAACAGGAAGATGCGAGTTTTAACATGTTGTATAAAACTTGCCGTCACATTTTAGCGTCAAAAGTTCAAAACCCCTGCCACATTGTAGTGGTTTTAAGAGAACCCCTTTTTTATCATTCGTCAAGTCTTCATTGTGTTAAATCTACCTGGTACAGGTAGCAACAACACCTTTAACTACACAGCGCAATACGAAATAGCAAACGTGAACAAGGTTTTTTTAAACATCCCACGTTATATTGCCCTTTTAAATAAATCTTACATTTCTTACAATGACAAAATTGGAACCGGCACCGGAACCGGCCGGCACGGAGTTATACCGTCTTTATTAGTTGCGGAGTGCAGTCCAAGAATTTTATGATCAGAAACAGTGAAAAATGTTTAAAACACAAAAATTTTCAAAGCAGTATGCAGCTTTCATTTACCAGCATAAACACTTCTTTTCATATTATTCATATACATCTTCAATAAGCTTATATCTAGATTATATCTCTTCCAGCCAACCCATCTCGTGTGATGAAACATTAGTTAGGATGGTTATTAAATATGTACGTTTATTATATATTTAGAATTTAGCTGTTTTATTAACTAAAAATAATAAGATTATAATATAATAAGTAATATAACATTTCCAGCATCTTTACATTTTTTTTCCTTATTTTACTACTGAATTTTTCAATCCATTTCATCTCACCTAAGCGCGGCCGTGTAGTCAGTAATTAAACTAACACGTGTCATTCTAACCGGTATATAGACAATTATTAGCCCAGTAACATAGGTTTATAATTGTTGATCATAGCTGTCTACTGAGGGATTAGGAATGTAGCCATTTCAATACCTAAATGTTTGAAATAGTTGATTGTATGTTTGTTTTTCATTCATAAATACAAATACAGAACATACTTAATACAAAACATAGAGTATAAATATTATTCTACTTGTGATATTCTTTTGTCATAATTTCAACATTAATATCATGAAGAGTTTTTAGCACATGTGCTACACCCCTTATGTAAGATTCATTAGGTGTATTTAATTCCTTCCATTTAATTTCTTGCAGGATGTGCAAGAAGGATAATTTAAAGGCATTAACGAATCAAACCTCGCTTATTTGTCAAGAGCGAGAAGTCGGTAGGACTTATAGAACACAGCGTCTGGGTAGACTGCACCGTGGCATTCGCAGTCCATCCTTACGCAGCCCGCGGCTATAAAGGTGCACCATAAAACGGGTCTCATTTTATGACCATTTGACGAAGTTATACGTTTAAAGCCATTTCTTAGGCGGCCCGACCATTGTGGCAGCGTGACCAGTCTGCCGCCTGCTCGTGCTATTCGTATTATCTTAAAAATATTGCTCAAGATGATTTTTTTACCCTATTATCTTCGAGCACTTTCTTCATTATTGGATTTGTTCATTACGTTTTAGCGTGTGTCGGCGGGAAGCTCCTTACAAAGGATCTAATGCCACCATTGAATAAATCAGTGCAGGATAATTCGTTTACGAATCGTGCTTATAGAAAGTAGGAGCTGGGCTATCGCTGGGTAAATCTGCAATCTCGACAATGCTGTATCAATATTCATGCTTACGGTCGCGACCTCCACTATTTGCATAACTGCGCATTGCATTCTCTCGGCTGCAACTGTTCTATTGTTTTATGATCTAAATGACCACGCGATATGGGGATAGTCACGATAAGGTTGTAAACACATATAAGTAGTTTTCGATCTCCTTGTACGTTGCGATATAGGTAGAGTAGGCTAATTTATGTCTGAGTAATAAACTGAAGTAGGCAGATATGCAAGATAAAGTTAATAATAGATTATGATGATTTTATTAAACAGTTTTAAACGTATTTAATTTTTTAATGAAAATACATTTTCGTGGATGTTCAGGGACACCCTTAAACCTTTAGCGCAGAAGAAAATATCAAAAGAATGATAAGTATTTAGTGCTAAAAAATATTAAGTCTATTTGTATTATCGAATACTTATGTGTATATAAGTACCACACCTACTTCTATTACTTGTATATATTAAACACCATAACGTGAAAACAAGTAGAATAAATTGTGAATAATTCGTAAATAATAATGACAAGTCGAAGCGAAACTAGCGTAAGTTCAACTAAGCGCGTTAATAGCCTGTGCACATGGCTATAAATTAATTTTAGTGATCACTAAAAGTGTAATACTCGTATATTAGAAATAATACAGTTTTACATATAAATGAAAATAATTCCACTCACGAATCGTAAATGCTTGTAAAACGTGATAAATATGTTATTGGAATATTCGAATGGATTTTTGAAAATTGTTGAGTGTAAATATTAATTGTGTTTGAATTGCTGTTTATTACGATGTTACTAAACATACTCGAATATGATTGCCAAATCAACTAGGAGTAGAATCTAGCTGTCAAAAAAGAAGGTGTCGTCCGACTTTTTAAAGTTTAATCACTCATTATGGTTTTTATAATTCATAATCGCATAATTTACCTAGAAGTAAATGAAGGTATTTAGATAAACCCTTTCTTCCGCGTTGCTAATTTATTGGCAAATAAGTCTATCAGCTTAGGACATTAAGATCGAGATAGGCCATGAAATACATCTTTGGTCAATCGCGGATCTTTCTTTGTGCAGGCAGGAATGCTTTCATAATTGTGTGAACTACGTTTTCTTGGTTCCGACCTTCCAACCAACTAACTGATAACGTATAAAGCTTGATTTTGCGCTTAAGTGCTGAGTCGGTGTAAAGTAAAATTTTCAGACTAGGATAGTCCAAATTTATGATCCAACGTCAACATATATAGGAATTAGTTCATGTTCATAATAAAACAAAAAGTTGTGTACTTTATGTATCATCGCGATCTGTTTCATATATCGATTGATATTGACCTTCAAACTGACATAATGTTTTGGAACTAAAATGACAAACGTAAGTATACAAGTAGTCGTTCGAAAGACTACTGGGTTGACTGGTAGATAATGCAAACAGGCATTTAGTCCACCCTTTGTAAAACCGAGATTTAGGCACATGATTAAGCATAGATGTGGTAGAATGGTCCTTGAATGGAGATCAACTTGTTGAGATTACTTGATTGTAACACAGGTCGCCCTCCGACCAGGTGGACTGATAACTTACAGCAGACGGGAAATCACTGGACTCAGAGAGCCTAGGACCGGGTGGTGTGGCGCCGATTAGGGGAGGCCTATATCCAGCAGTGTCATTTAAAGAGTGATAGATAGATACAAAAATGCCTGAGTCGCAATTATGTAAAAAAAAATTATTTGCATTAGATTTGTACTCGCCGGTTTCCACAAGCAATGCTCAGTGGACAAGTTTTGTGAAATAATAAGCACCAGTTGATCGTAGACTCATACTCCTAGTATCTCTCCTGCTGTTTTTGTGTGATTAGTAAGTGTTTCCAGTACATAACATAGGGTACATTAGTCACATCAAAACTCACTCATCACGTTTACACAATGTCTAGTCACCGTAGTCGAAATCGGCTAGGATATATATAATGTTTCCAGTGTTTATGTTATAAATAGAGGCACGTTAGAGCAGATCTGTTCCCTAAGTAACAAAACACATATATAATAATGAAATGTTTTTTAAGCAACACTACAAAGACCTATCATGACACATTATTCCTTTAAATCCTTGCGATAATGACCCTAAATAAAGATGCGATTTACGACAAATTAATGTCGATGTAGCGATGTACTGCAACCATGTCAATATACCATTTTGATAACCCCACACCTTCGGCTTAGGGAAGTCTCGGTACTTGAAGACTTTCAAGGAAACAATCATAATAAAACTTGACCCTCTCCTGGCCTGTCACATTTGTTACCTCTCTATAAGATAATTGTAAAAATACAGTAATGCATGCATATTTTAACCCGGCCGCGGAAAAATAATAACAATGTTTATGGGAAAATAAATAGTCGACTATTAAATAAATGACTGGTTACCCATTAGCGCTAATATTTTATTTAATAGTACAGAAGTATTACAAGACGCAAATAGTAATATTTGCGTCTTTCTCTTTGAAAATCAGTAATATAATAAAAAATAATATAAATAATTGCTTTATAATAACATAAGAAGATTTGTATTGAAGATTGTATTTTTAAAGTGACTAATTTTACCAAGATTTTTTTTTGTAGAGGCAGACACCTTAAACACACATCGTTTAAACTTAAACTGATGTTTATGAAGAATCCGTGTCTCGTCTATTTGAAGTTTGTACTCCCTAATTTATTACAAAGGAGTCCGTCTGTCAATTATAAATTATACTTCTTTGTATACTTATGCATTACTGAAAAGTTTTGTAAATAAAAGTCGAACGCACGCTCACTATTCTATGGCCAGAAATGCAAAAAAGATTCTCACACACTCAGCTTTTATATAAGAGATATGTACTCATTTAAATCACAGCGTTCTGCGTACAGAGACGAGCATGTTTAATATACCCTTTAATTGATATGTTGCGTGTTGAGTTATGGTACCTGATCCCGGGCCAAGCGTGTACCTCGGGCGATTCTATTGGGCAATTTATTTATATTGATCCTCGTGCTATTTCCTATCTATCTACAGACAACACCCAGCTACTTTATGCGACGGCACTAAAAGACGCAATGGTATCATAAATGAATAAAATTGAACTGGTTGATGCTATGATATCTTGCTTTCTTAAAACGACGGTTTGCTATTTATAGTTTGACTTTCCCATTACTCGGTAATATTTATTTTCCTTTTGAATGGCAAATACGCCAAGGTATTCGCCAACTACACGTGGCGTACACACTCATTATAGCTTAATATTCTGATCATTGTTCTGAAATCTACTATTGGTAGTTTTTTATAGTTTGTAGGAGGGTTTTCGGTTTTTATTTGACTGTGTCTATATTATTATTGCACCTTACTACAACCCATTAACGACAATACGTCAAGTGTCAATGTCAACAGCCAACTGAAACTTTTTTTCGACCACAGTGAACAAACTTTGCATGGCATGGCATCCTGTGTAGTCAGTTGTTACATCGCCGCCATTTTGTTAGTTATAATCCTCTAAACATCCTACCCGTGGTGTTAAATATGACAGCCATTTACGCAGTGCTTTAAATGTAATATTAATAAGGTTTATAAAAAAAGAGTTCTTAATTTATTAGTAATTCATCACTTAAATTTAATTAAAGTTTATAATTAAGACTCATAGGTAAGAGTATTATTAATTGTGTTTAGAATAAGTGTAATGCAGTGTTTTGTTGTCCAAATAAAGTTGTGGACGTACTTCCATAAAATATAGAGCCAGTATGTAAAAAAAAAATTCTAGGTTTCTAAGTGCCAAAGTTTACTGTGAAACTCCTAGATCCTTCAAGATGCAAGTAAAAGAATAGTACCTAAAAATGTATCCTTCCTTGATGAAATCCTTCTATTCCTTTCTTGCCTTCACTTGTTTTCTTCGTCTTGTTCTATTTTAATATTTGCCCTTTATGTTACATTATGGTTCCTATTGTATTCGTATGTATATTATATTATAGTCTGTTATTGGTACATATTCCTTAAATAGATTTATATTTCCCATACGTATTTATTTATCTAGTATCTATTTATAAACCTGTCTCAATACAAGGTATGCACCCTACCATTTTAATCTTGTTCTGTGGTTTCCTTTTCTAGATTTCTACCCAAAGGTTATCTGGAAGAGATCGCTGCCTAGCAATAAGACCGCCTTTTGGGAAAATTATTTTTAGTTATTAGTTTTTTACTGTATTTCTCTTTTTTTTGGTGCACAATAAATAGTTTTTGTATTGTATTGTGCCATAAGTATGTTTAAGGCTGTTTTTATGTTACATTTGCAACGAGGTCCGCTAACGTTTCAATTGATGTGACGATTAGCCAGTGATTACACGGTTCATTTGGGTGTGACGTGCACGTTAATCTCTGCGCTGTCACAATAAACAGAGGAACACGTTTTTCCCAAACCGATCGTAGCTTGTAGCTAATATATTCAGTGCAGCGTGCGTCCGCTAAGCAACCAATTTGTCATGGATAAGTTCTCTATTAGTTTTACCAATCGATGCGGTGGGTGTATTTGGGAGTGCGCTGCTAAACAACTTGGTGTAATTATATACACTTGATTTGACTTTATTTGTTATTCTTATATTTTGGTGTATAAATAAATACCCGTGAAAGTTTAAACATGAAATCATGGTGTGAAAGCTTAGTATCATCAATATTGATGAGTACTGTGTCATACACATTTTTTTTTGGATATTAATATATTTGGCCCTATTTCACATTCAAGGATCAGCTCTCTCTTTTCATTGGATTTTTTGGTTGTTGCTAATTAAAGTTGGACTTTTAAGAGTTATAAGCTCCGGTGTTAAGTCGCATACATTACCAGTAACTAAGAATGCCAATAGCGTGAGAACTGGCAGTAAGCACTTCAAAATTATTCAAAATCCGTTCGATTCACGTCCTTGATGCGTGACCAGTTAGCAAATCGCCACTACTACATGGAATTGCTTGCCTTGTAATCGAATTGAGACGCTTAGGTAGGTGTTGTTGTAGCTACCAAGTAATATGAGAATGTGAAAAAATACCTGATCCATTTTTCTATAAATATATTTACTGCATACTAAATGCATATAGTATGACTAACTAACTCATTATTCATTAAATTATCTTTCATTAAAATTTTGCAATAGTATCAGCTGAGGTATAATAATTATGATCTATATAAATAAAACAAAGTCGGACAATCATTTTAGTTACACCATTTATAACTCAAGAACGACTGAACCGATTTTAATGATTTTTTATTTGTTCCATTTGTTTCCGCCCGGAATAGCAGAATAACTATTACAACATTTGAAAAAATAAGAAAACAAATTAAAGATTAACAAATTGACGGCGATCGGTTTGTTAAGTGGTTGTTTGTCCCGTATGCGTTCCTAAACGAATGATCCAATTTCGATGAAACTTTGGTGAGTTGGTATGCGCAGACTGGCGTGCGTTTCTGCGTTGATAAAAAAATATTACCTACCAAGGAATGTGCAGGACGACGTCTGCGGAGCCAACTAGTTATTTATAAAATTAATAAACGTAAATAAATAAATACCTATATAAAATCTCTCATAAGTTGATAAGAATATTCACAGAGTGATAGGATACCTAAGCTCTCTTAGTAATTTATTTATATCCAGACATGTATTGTCGCGAACTTACACAGCCAAGACACGTGTTCCGACTGACAACAAAACACTCTCTGTTAAGTTTTCCAGTTGTGTGTAAGGCCTACAGTAAAAGGACAACATTCGCACAAGGGCTTTATTGTACAAAACGTTTTCTGCTTAATTACTTCATACAAATGCATAGAGGATCTCATAAAGCGATTATACAGGTGCATGCGTAAATGATTGAGACAGCCTTGCTGTACCGAATCGAATACGGTATCGATTCAAACCGACGTCGGACGTTGGCGGAATCGAGAACGCGGTTAAGATTTTGTAAGGGCGATATATAGGTACATAATTAGCAGGACGGAAGCCGGGTAGTTGGTGCGAGGGGCGGGTTGTCGCCGTAACGATAAATCATAAGTGTGCAAGAGTCACTGGGCGGACTGTGGGCGGAGCGAGTGATTTTTAAACGGTTTTTTGAGTTTCACAACGGCCAATGCCCGAGTTTATTCGGGCATCCTTTTTCGGTGCCTCGTCAACGTGGCGACACTTTTTCGTTAATTAGGAGAACCATCATTAAGGATAATTTTCCGGACGATCGTGTTTAAATGCTAGCGACTTTAAGATATGCTTGTCTGAGTTTATTTGAGCTAAATAGTTTAAAGGGACTACATTAAGTTCTTTATGTCGGAAGGTTGTGAAAAGGGAGAGTGATAATGAATGAAACGACGCAGGAGAATATTAATTTATAGTTTTTCGTTTCGATTGTCACCCTACAGTTAGGTACTAATTAATACCCTCGCGTCCGCCAGCACCGCAGCCCCGGCGTGCCTCGGGCTTCAGTCTGTGTTTGCGCTTGCGTGCTTGTTTTTGTGCCGTATCCTTTCTATTGTTCTCTGTCGTATCACACAACATGGTTTCTTTAATTTGTTCTCACTGCCACATAAGCTCTGAATACTGATTGCTGTCCAAGGATAGAAATTAAAATAATTTGAGATAGGTATTGTATTATAGGTAGTGCGTATATTTTGTAGTGTATGTGTTTTTAATTTCACTAAAGATGGCAGTAAAATAAAGTAAAATCTAACCCGTTTCACTCTTCATCATACGTGTATAGGTTCAAGGAGGGTGGGGTGTTTTGTACACACATAGTAGTGTCTCAGCCAAGTTCAGAAAAAGGTTGGGTAAAATAAAGTAAAATCAAACCGGCTAAACTTGTGTTATCTCTTTATCATACGTTCAAAATATGCTCAGGGAATGTGTGGTATTTGGAGAAAATTGGTACAATCCAAGATTAGAAATTGAAAATTATGCATCAATTAAATCTTCATCAAAACCAAAACAAGCAAGAGAGTTCGGTCGATGACAAGCTTGTGGTATTTTCCTCACTGAGGAAGGTTTTAATAATTTTTTGTAAAGTTACTTGCAATAAAACAACTTTTGCCTACAAAATATTAATCTACTAAACATAAGTCTAATATATACAAAGTAAATTTAAATGTTATGTAATTTAACACCCACAAAATTTAATATGATTTCGTGTTAATTAATGTGACAAGAAACACTAAAGTTATATTATTATGTTTCTTCAATAAATTACCTCATATTATTTTAAAATATTATCTTCACGTTACAACTAATTGATTAAATTTGGGTTAGTACCTACTAACCACGGGTTAGAAGAAAGAGATCCTCTACGCCATCTTTGCATCGAGTTAAGGAGTCTCAAAATTAAGTTTTAGTTAAAAACATTATAACGTAAAATATCTAATGTAGTTAGATATAGATGTAGCCTGTTTTGGATCTACATTTAATTAAGCCAGTTATAGTAAAACTCTTCCTTATGAGGGGTGTACAATTGAGTAAGACAACAAGACTTGTATACAACATTACCAGTTTCTAGGCGCAGTTTGATCTTGGATAAATCAGTCATTTCAAATATTTCAATATTAAATTTAAATAAGATGACAAGGTAGTTTACAAATATACAGGTTAATATGTACCAAAAATAAACATGGTAGTAGTGCTATGATTGAGATACTTAATAACATAACATTTGAAATGCGAGATAATATTTAAAACGCTTCATAACAACCGATCACCTCAGGGGCGTTACTGAATATCTACATATTTATATAAGATAAAAATTCAAAACCAGTTTCTTCTCACCGCTTGGTTCTAACAAGAATTTTTGACTTACACAAAAATAAATACTGTTTACGAAACATGAGAAAGGCAACGTCGTTATACTACAAAAAACAGGTTGTCTCAATTTTGATCTGTAAATTAAGTGGCTAAGATTTGTTTTCGGTTATGCTCTGTCTCGGTAGTTAATTCAAAACGAGGTTGGAAATGAATAGCTATATAACAGTATTTATTATGACATCCAACAGTAAAGTACAAAATTGATTTTATCCAAGCTTACCGACGGGCATGAATTCTACACTAGCGCTTACTCCCTGTTAGTAGAATAATTACATTCACGATGTTAATTTAAGCTTAATTCTCGTAGATGTATCTCAGTATCTCAATAGTGCCCTTTATTTTATCACAAATTGACAGTAGGCCGGGTAAGGTTTATAAAAATGAGAACTAGAATGCATAGTGGTCGGTATTCATCGATACTTAAATACCTGTATATTTTATTCAGAACACGATCAAAAAGATTACTTGATAAAAATGTACAACCTGGTATATCAAATTCAATTAGCTGTCTTTTGTTTTGTATTAACAAATTACATTTAATTAAAACCGATTAACTTTAACATTAGGATAAGATAAAGAAGAAGACCTAGGTTATTGATTATTAATCAATCTGTATATTAAAAGGAATTTATAGGAGCAAATGTACAGCGATTACAAGAACCACACGACACCCGGGCGCGATATTAGCAATTTGTAATTAAGTTTCATGACAACGCCACGCACAGCACTTTGTCCCCAAGTTTACGACAGCAACTAGGCCTTCGATAAGCATGCGCTTTATTTGTCCCATGTCTCTTTGAGTAATCGGGCAGATACTCGCTATCGTACTCCGCAGTAAAGGTGATTTTTATAGCCTGCACAAAGGCTCATGGGTGTACATCTTTGCGATAAAGTAAAATAGTAAAATCTTAATTCCAATTCCAAGGGACGTTTCAGAATTGCGCTAATTTATAACTCACTAGAGACAACAGAATTGCCTTCATTTATTCACGCCCAGCATTTCAACGGTTTTTTAGTCAAATATGGGGTTACATTATACTTCCTACGGTACAAATAATAATGTTCTTGCGGTGGATGGAAAATTTAAGACAGCTAAATTTAAAATAATAAGAACTTTTTAAATGTAGTAGATACAAACAAATCTTCTTTTTTTGCATCATACATAATGTTCTAAACAAGAGGCATTCTCTACTTTCGAGCTCTTTACTTATAAACACGCGTGGTGTCGATATACACTATATTTTTAGTTTATCAGAAAAGTATGGGCTATGTCAATAGTATTATGTATTTATCATACATTTAAACTGATTTTGAAGTCACGTGCTCATTAGGAAATAATTACTTAAACGACACATGAGGAGCCTCCTATTTGGTACAGAGTTAGCCATAGTGGCGACTGAAGTCTGCTGACCCGTATTTTGGTCGTATGCCTCTAAAACCCTTCATATTCCGAGAGATAATTAACACTTAAACGGCTTTAAGGGTAAAGGATACCATCGGGATATCGTGAGGAAGCCCGTATTTATGAGAGTTAGCCATAATTTTCTCAAGGTATGTAATCAATGTGATGTCTACCGACCCGTACTGACCCAATTTAGTATCTACTAAAAACAGCTAAGGTCATCCGTGTTAAGGTCACACTCGATTAATGTCATAAAAAAGTACCTAATATTAAAAAACATTAAATTACATCACCTTAGAATAATTTTCATAATCCTTATGTCTAATAAAAATTCGTCGTCTATTTCTATAAACAAAAACAAAGAGTAATTAACTAATTACTAGAACGCACCTATTGCCAGGGTGAATCACGAAGAAGAGAAGAAAATACGTAACCAATAAATCATTTCGCTGCACAAATGCCATAATTCAAACGTCATTTTATGCGTACATTTAGCTGGGGCACTAAAATGCGGGTTATTTTAGTGGACGGTGGACAATAGCGAGTACGGCGAGGCCCGGTGCCACGAGGCGCGTACGTAGAAAAAAAAGAGACAAGACTCAATAGTCCTCGACTGCCCACTCGCCTGCCTATGGCCACTCAATCGTTCGTATTCCACAAGCACCGCACAAAAACTCAAGGAGACGAAACTGGGTGTTATTGTAGAAATATTTTACTTTTATTTTTTACCACCAGTTCCTTACGCTTGCACGTAATTTATTTCTTCATACCGACAAGTCTCTTAAAGGATTATGCGCAGCAGAAATAGTAAAAAATAAAATGACAGTAGATAGTGTTCACGATTCAATGAAAAGGTAAAATGTTTGTTAATATGACAGTTTGGCTTTAACTTGAGCATACTATACCTACGTCAGGTTCATTTTTCTTAAATTGTTTGTTAAATTCTGAAATTGTGACTAGGTACTCAAAAATATTCCTAACAGAATGATAAGTCACTTATATTGAACTTTTTGGTAGTCTACTCGATACTTTTTTGTCCTACTTAGCCTGAGCAATGACACAGCGCTAACTCTTAAGAGATACTTTGATTCTATGCGAGTTAACTTTAAGTTGAGGCCTGCTAACGAGTAACAATTGACCGAACATTTTTAAGTGTATAAATATTTTTATGAGCTCCACCTTATTGTTATTTTATTTCCTTTATGAAATTAAACTTGAAATGTACGTAGGCGTCTGAGGTTAATTCTAAATCGATACAATAGTATAAGATATTTTAATGCCCAAGTATGGTATAAGTTACGGCAATGTGATAAAGCAAAGTAGGATTAGGTCTTCAACGTGCGTCTAAGTTGTATCACATTCAAATATTTAAATGTAGTATAGCAGATTATTTCAGTCTATTTAAATAAATTTTCAACACAAAACGATAACAAACCTCTGTCATGTTTGTTCTAGAGACTCCTTAAAAAAATTAAACGTTTGACATGAATACACGAATTCTAAAGAAACGCCTACACCAAGTGTCGTTACTGTTTCCACATTCAATTCAAATAAGCTTTAAGGACGGACACGACCCTTTGTATTATGTTACATGCTATTAACATAATCATTTCTATTTTATGGCTTCAATTAAATCTATTTACTTTACTGTAACCCTACCTAACCAGTAACTTTTATCTTGATGTAGCATAATGAAGGTGATATTAAACAGAAAAGTACTCAGACGTAATGGACGGTTTGGACGCACCATGAGATCTCGTAAACATACTAAACAGCAAACTTTTGCAAACGTACTTATTTACATAATCGAATTGTTGATCAAGTTTTCTTGTGTTACAACACTTCACAAGTCCGTTTTAGGCGATCACATCGTTCCAGAAACGCCGTCCGTATAGCATAAACCACGGTACAATGTCTCAAGTATTCCATTTGCTGTCTGAACAATGCATAGCCTACACGACGTACGACTCAATGCCTTTCAAGTCAGATTAAGTTAGGAAAGGCTCGTTATTAATAACAGCCAATAACTTAACCGCGACTTGAAATATCGAACTTACTTTTGCTTAAGCGACAGTCATATATTATCTGAACTAAGAATGTTTTTCCGGATCGAGAGGGTTTTGTCACTGGCTCACATACAGAATTTATTCTCAAGCCTCACGGCTTATTATTTATATGTAACTACTCACGTACAAATAGATATCATTAAAAGAACAGTATATTTATTTTAGAAGACGAAGGTATTAGATTTAATGTTTTTAAGTTGTTATTCTAATATTTAATTTACACACGATTTACCCCTACTTACTACGAACTTATCCCTGTTGGGAAGGGAAATAAAGGGAAGAATTTAGTATAAAATAAACTTATGATGTGTTTATACGTCACCTTGACATAAATGTACCTATAATTTTCACAAATCTATAGGCCCGTTTTGACACTTCTCGATCATCACTTGGAAAAGACGTACTGAATACGAAATCGAAAAGTCGAGTACTTTTACACAAATAATATACTTAAGTTTTTTGTAAACGAGAGCAATCAAAAAACAATTTATCCTGCATCAAGCAATGCAATATAGCGTTGTAACAATGTTGTATCAGTCGGCTTTTGACCGGCTAGACCACTAGAGCTTGACGGCTTAAAACCATTCTGAATCAACTGAAATCGATCAATATTCTAAAAATCGAAACTGAACTACAATATAATTTATAAAGTTGAAAATATAAACAGAATTCTTACAAATAAATGTAATAACCTACTTAAGGATTAAGACCTAGGATGAGCTGTTATATTTCGTTTTCAAAAAAGGAATATATTATGTGTATATGATTATTATTAAATTGATAAGTTTTCGTAATAAAAATATATTGCGTAAACGAATTAATTTCACCGTACCCGTGTCCAGTAGCCCTCAGTCCTTTCAGCGAATATTGCAGAATTGCCATTTTACCAGAAACCAACCCATGTCATAATTGCTACAAATGGGATATAAGTTAGTAGAGACATGGGATAATTTTTTATAATACTTGTTATACATTTTAGCATTTATGTAAGAAGAACAGTACATATGGAAACTACATTTTCAATCGGTACCACGGTGTCCACGAGGTTTTTTAAATTAATTGAGTCCGAGTTATGTCTCGTCTTGCCGCTTGAACGACATTCGCACGAGCTACGTCTACATGAACCCTCGTCAATTGTCCTTGCATCGTCGTTTTAGTATTTTGTAAATAACCACAAATTCATGTTACGCTCCGTAGGCGGAAATCGTGTGGCAATAAAACCTGCATAAAATATGCATCACAACAAATTAAGCGGAAAAAACAGACCGACTTATAAAACGTAATATTCTGGCGTGAGTGTGAGTACGAGCCCGCACCCGATTCTTGACGTCAGGATAAATGTTGAAGTTATAAATAAAACGTCATGGACGACTTACACTGTAGTGGGGCCCCACTCCTCTGCTATATTACCATGTCATGATACTGTTGCTATTATAGCCTGATACGGCCCGTACTAAGGCAAAGTTTTGTTGGAAATTAAATATACGTATCTACAAAGCGGACGTATTTTTTTATTTAACACCGTTACGCGCTGAGTCCTTCATTCTTCGGACGATATTCTTTTATATATTTATCGTTTTTAATTTTTATTTCCATTTTATTTATTGGTACGATAAACTTCATTAATCACTGGAAAACGAAGAAATTGATGATTAATACTTTAGTTTCAGTAAACTGCCGACGAAATAGAATTCTCAATATATATAATAAATATACAATATCTCAATATATATAATATTCAATGGAAAAAGTAATTCGTAGGGTGATATTATTTTCCGGCAGTTTCAATAACCTGAGGATTTCATGAGGTGCTTACTAAATCTCTGTATTACTTTGTGATATGTAAGAACAGCTGTTTATGAAGAATATAAAACGTTTACAAGTACTGTACAGTGTTTAGAGGGAAGCAAATTTCAATACTGGGTTTGATGGCTCTCTGTTAAACATTTCATTATCAGTATAGCGTAGTCATTAGACACTGGTTTAGCTCGTTTTATTCTTTGTTTTATATTCTAAACTACCGTTAGCTTTCTGCAGAGAATAACACCTAACTGGTTTTAAGCAGGACATAATTTTACTGACATTCGTGGTAAGAATTTAAAGTCATATTTGCTAGAAATACTTTACCAGACGTATTATTGCTATTATAACTATACTAA
>DWLO01000232.1:0-23488 GCA_018245335.1 Dalla quadristriga
ATGCAATGCATTACACAAAAAATACTTAAATTCTAAGGTACGAGTATAAGGGCGGTCTTATCACTAAGCAGCGATTTCTTCCAGACATGGTGACATGGAGACCATCACATTTCTTTAAATATCATTATCATAATTTACTTTGTTATAAACCAGAACTCGATGAGATTGACATGACTATCTTTGGAAGGACTGGAAGGACGGCTCCTCATTGTATGATGTTATGAATACGTACGCCAAGAACAGTACCTCTTCACCCTCTGATAAATCTTAGTGTACTTTAGCTCGCCACTTCGAACAGTAATGTTGGAAAGGACAACAGTTTCCTAAGTGTTCATTCATTCTTCCTACTTACCTAAAACAGATATATCCAACCAGTTGCCAAAAAATATTCGCCATAAGCAAACAACTTATTGCAGTAACAAGTAACAACTTCATCTAAAAGCAAGACTCCAGAGTGAAAAGAACGCGGCTCGACGCGGCGGGGCCCCGCCTACACCCTCCCGTCTCCAACAATGAAATCTCGTTTAGAACATAACTACTAAACAATGAAAATGGGCAGTGAAATTATTCCGCTTAACTGAATCGATTCCAACAAATAAACCGATTGTGATTACAATTGAAAACAGATAACTGAATACAATTAGATACGCGTTTATTCAATAGCGACGCACATAACAGGAGCGTTCTGAACTGGATGATTATTCAAGATTTCGGGAAAATATTGATTGCAGATTGCTATCGTCGATAAAGAAGAAAGCATGAAGAACTTTGGAGAAAGAGAAGAGTTACATAATGGCCTCCGTCAACATCAGTAAAGTGTGAAGCGTTTTAATTCTAAGAAAATATTAATTTTATGCTTAAGAAAGTCAGTCATCAGATTAAGCTAACAAAAGTTATTCTAAATACACTACATTTAGCTACTCGTCCCGCTACTAAACAAATTGAAATAGCTTTTTGATCATCATTAGCGTAGTTAGTAGTAGTGACCTATTCTGAGAACCTGGTAGCGGCCAATAAATATCAACTTAAACACGGTATTGAACTATAAATCTAGCACTTCATCTGCTGCTATAAAATTGTATTTACCTTTGAAGAATCGCCTATTGCCCAAATAATGCAACACTATTCCGAATAAGGAATGGATTCTATTTTAAATGTGTATCCACAAAATAGAACTATCACCGGAAAAGTGGTGGATACCGCTAGGCCTATTCTAAATGAGTAACCTGACTCCCTTTTTGACTTGACGTTTCCCTACAACCAGTGTATAAAACCATATACTACACGGAGTGGCACGCATTGTAATTATATTTTTAAAAGGGTAACCAACGAGATAGTACGTGATATTATATACATCTAAATCGTTCTTACGAATAATAGTAAATGTAGTTTTAATTATAGGCTACTAGGGCAAGCATCGTGGACGAGCTGAATCGAAAATATTTACAAAAGTTATAATAGAATTATTCAATTTAGTTTAATGATGTTTTTTGTGCTGTGTTAGTCAAAAAAAAATGGTGTAAAATTATGTATTCAAATAGGTTAAATAACGATATGTACGTAGAAAAGTTTTCCTTACAATAAAGAATACTACTCGTCAGATAAAAATTGAACCGCTTAAAGAAAGAAGAAAATTTAAGAAGTAAAATGTTCTGATAATATCATGACACTATATATATTATATATACTATATTATTATATACTATATATATATTGTGATTTATAACATACTTTACTACACGTTGTTGTGAATAATGAACACTTAGCCTGATGAATGCTTATTTAGCCTGAATATAGCTCTTTACAGGCAACGAAAGAGCACTTTCAGTCCGCAATTATTTGATACAGTATCGGGTAAGCGATCACGCTACCTTACGAAAGAGTGGGTACAAAATAATAAGTACGGACAATGGTCAGCCCCATGCACGCCACGTAACAATGAGAATCCTGGAAACCTGGAAATGTTTACATGAATCCCCGCATTTATTCTCGTGCACAAAGAGCATCGCCAGGAAATGAAACATCGAACTAGGAACATTTATAGCTTAAAAACGCTGAGTATATGAAAAAAATCAATGCAGTCTTCTAAAATGGGTCTTGCAGATATATACCGATTAGTCATCGAACTACCCTCGTGTAAGTCACACCCAGGCAGACGAAACTGACAAATGCATTTAAGTAACTAAACACAGATCTATATTATTTGGTCGGAGGTTAAAAAATGTATATCGCGAAAACGAAACAAAAACCCAATGTAACAATAAGCGGTCCTTTATTAACGAATTCACGACGGATTTTGCATCCAAACATGTTCATGGGAAAGATTGGTTTTCTTGACCAGGAGTTTTCGACCAAATATGAGTAGATTAAATATGCGCTTGGTACACCGATATCAAAAACAGTAATTCACAATGCAGAATATTAAATTTAACTGGTACCTATACCAAAAATTATTAATTACATACTCAATGCGACTCGGATCACTGCGTCATAAATCTGTTAAACTTCCACGTCCCCATGGTCGTATCCAGGACACTTCTAAATTAGAGGAATCGATTTCAATGGTGTTCGAATTGCTAAGAAATCGTAATACCGATATTCAAACAAAGCAATATATTAAATGTATCCCATTCCAATAACGAAGATCAATAAAGGAAAGATCGTATCAAGCTGCCTCATACTTCAAATGTTGCAAACAAACCGATAAATCTTCTGATAAATATCAAGGGAAAGACACTTTTGCGTGTATGATCATGCTACAAAGCTTTTAATGAGCAGATATGTATTATACTTAAACTTGTATCGACATCAATAAATCAAAAATTTGCGTTATATATAACGTCAACGCTAGTCAGAAAATAGTGTGGCTAAAGATTGCAACTACGCAGTTTTACTTAGTTTTAGTATTAAACAACAAGAAAAGCTAACTCAACATGATAAGAAGTTTAATGCATAACTTAGGAAAATTGACAATTTACAATATGCGAAGTATTTTCCATTGAGACGATCGATGTCTAGAGATAATCGGTTCAATGTCCGCTGCTATTTGTGCACTCGCCCGGGGCAGTAGTCGACTGCAATGAGGATTCGACAGTGCGGACCTTCCAGCCCAAAAACATTAGAAGAGCACGAGATAACACGATACACGTTAAAGATCTACGTGTGTATTTGTATTTATTTGCTCATTCCTTCTTTCCTATATTCAAATCGAGCACCTATCTTACCCATGTCTGTCTTTCACTACTGTTTCTCTACCCAACGTTAAGATAAGGCCGCCTTTTGTATACCTTTTTATGTTTTCTGTATTCTGTATATTTGAATTTATTTGGTGTGCAAATAAAGTGTATTGTATTGTATCGACGACTCCGTGGAGCCTTGGTTTGTGACACTGACTGACGATTGGTTCCCTGAAGCGACCTAGGTCGGGACAGATATTTATTCAGCAGATAAATGTTTGTGATTTGGGTCTTGGGCGTAAAATTGTGTCATTTCTGTGTGTGTCCGCCACCCGCAACACAGGGAAAAGTGTAAGCGTTTAAGCGTTTGTTTATTGTATTGTAACATTAGCAAATTGTAGTAGGTACTTTAGTACTACAATTCATAAATTGTATATAAATGTATATAAGCAGTGTATAAATTGATTGAGGTGAAGCTCATTGAATTAAACTGATGAAAATTATATTTATAGGAGCTACAGCTTTCGGATAATAAATTTAAAATAGAGTTTGAGTTTCTATTAAATTAAAAAGGAGTTCATAATAATGTACGTATACTGAGATACGCAATGACATGTTTTCGTTAAACTAAACACGTGCAATAACAATATACCCATATCAGATCGTGCACTTTGATCTTTCAGCTGAAAACGGCGCACTATAGTTAATGTAACTTTAAAAGTATTAAGATTCACAAGAAAGCCGCTTTGAGTCAGTGACTTCAAACTAATTAGAATTTCCAGTCACGTACTGGCCTTACTCCCTTAATGAAGCCATTCAAGTCATTATGTTGGGATTCACGATGCAATGTTCGACAAAGAGATCCTTTGCCAGTGTTGCGTCATTTAAACTAACTGCGCTTGCCACTCCCTTTTCGTTGGAATACGGGATTTTTTGTATGCTACTTACAAAATGGTAGTAACAATGTTAACAGCAACCACTAACAAGTTCAACTAAATTGTAATCGCTTCAAACATATCATCGATGAATCTGGATATCTATATAATGGAAAATAAACTCCCTCTCTCAAATAAATAAATTAAATGATGCTTTATAAGGCGAGCGGCAATACGTACTATTTTAAAGGAGCAACTTCGTTTTTTTATAAAAGTGGGGAACAGTCATACAGCTGTCTTAATTGGCCACTTAAGTGGACACCAAATCAACTCGAATCAGAAAAGACTAGTCTAGGTAAGTAATTAATATGGACTTATTTTTTAATCTCGTGAAGATATCAGCTGCATAAAGTACACGTTTATTGACCGTTTATTGACGTTTATTATTATCAAAGAAAGTCTGTAGAAAATGATTTTGAATCTAAGCCTAAGACTTGAGCACAAATATTTAGGTCAGTAAGTACTGTAGACAAAATCTAGGGCATTTCCATAATATCTATCTTAAACTAAATTGAAAGCATCGCGGCGAGGTACTGTACCCACGTAAACAAAACGAATCAATAAACATTAAACACCCTCTGGCTCTGAAAACGAACTCGAGACGAAATCGGTTTAAAAAGGGGAAAGATGGAGCAGGGGCATTCAAAGAAACATAATCTCCAGTGCCGGTTCTTTAGAAGTATTATGGGTGAAATGGCGATGTTTTCGTATAATATTTTATTGGTAAAAATCCTTTGGGAACATAGACGTGAAAATTCTAAAAGCAGTATGTCAAGTTGAAAAAACTAAATCAGGTAAGCTACGAGCAAAATACAAACGATACTTGATGAATACAAGAGGTACAATTTGCATAGAGCCTGTTCTATGTAAATTGATTTGATCGCTATATAAGTTTACAGACGTAGTAAAGTAATTTGTATTCTAAAAAAGGCGAATGCAAATATTTGCGTGCCCGTTGCGCGAAATCAATAATTTCGTCTCAGCTGTGGGCTGTAGCCGCGGTCGGCCGCGAGTCCGTTAGCGTTTTCGGTTTTCAAGTAAACACTAAAATTCGTCGCTGTTTGGATTTAGATTTTCTCAAACTGTTTAGCGTGAATGTTTACCAAAACTTTTGTACCATATAAAGTTTTTTGTGTCTACCGAGGCTAGTCAATGCGATACGGTAAGATGATGTTGGGACCCTGATCATATGGCTCAGGGCAATGTTATCACTTTCCTAATTCGTCTATTCCTCTTACATATTATCTTTTATCGTTGACTGCATGGATGTTGATTTTGTCCTCTTCATTTTGTCTCAGCTGTGTGTGTTGTCACTTATCTTAGACAATCATTTCCTGAGTTATTCTCAAAACATCAAGTAGGTATCACTAAATAAAATGTCGAAATACAGATACAACTTCACAGATATATCAAACGAATACACCCAAGTACAACTTGTCATGGTCATTTTCAAATTAATCCCGATATAACCCAGTTGGATCGCAAATAAAGGAACTACTATCCTTCCTATCCCATGCTGCATTTCTTTTTGAACATATTTCATAATATTCTTACTTCCTTTAGAATACTTCCTAGATCCCGGCCTGAAAAACGAAGTCACGTTCTAAAAGCTGCCAAGAATATTCTGCAAGCGAGTTTCTATAATGATACCCACTAAGTTTTCTTTTTGCATACAACCGTTTCTTTATGCTTCATATATTATTATCTACTTAAAATACAAAATCAATAAACAAGCACGAACGGAAACGAATCATTTCGATTTTAATGTTTGACATGTGCTCGGTAATTGAGTAATAATTGAAAGTTTGAGCGCGGTCACTTTTTATTTTATTACGCTCTATTAAGAATCCCTCATTCTTTTTAAACCAGTGAAACTCTTTTGTGATGTTCGTGATGTGTATCATTGCCTGGTATCAAGTGGTAAGATGTATACAGGTTAACCCAAGGAGGTACCACCGCAACACCTATTTCCACCGTGAAGCAGTTGTTTTATCAAGTTTAAGAAGCGCTTATCTCAGTCCTCAGGAATAGGTCACAGGTGCGTTACCTCTAACCAGCTTCGAATAGGACTCATACTAACTGTACGAGTACTATTACTAACAGTACAAATTCCAAAAAAACAGCACAAACTGTTCCTGAAGACCTCTTGGTCTTCAGGAACAGAACACTGTTTAAGGCTGGCTCCATGTGTCCATGGATGGCAGTGGCTGCATGTCTGCATGACCGTATAATCTATAATCACATTCAAAAATATGGATCAAAGTGATATTTATCATTTTCAGCGCCGATTCTGCTACGATGTACAGTTTTTACATTAAAATTTGTTATACCGATATAAGGAAGTTTGATATGAAATAATAATATGTGAAAGACTTTCAGTGGCGTTAGGTATAGATGAATTGCCACTTTTGGCACTACTTCAGTTTTCGTGTCACGTCCTCTACGAAACCGCGCACACGGAAAATGGAACTTCTTAACTACAAACATTAACGTTACATATACTGGTACCATCATTAATTATATATTATCTTATTTTTAAATATTTTTAACAAAAAAAGTGAATAAAATTACTGAATAACAAAATGAAAAAATTTTTTACTACTCGTAAGTTTTTTAGATTTTGTCTTTGATTAATTGAATATTTCAAAACAAAGGGATGATTTTCCTTCGATTTTAAGAATATCAAGATTTTAAGTTTTCAATATTTATAGGTTTTAAGAAGCTATTTATCGTAGGCACGACCGAATTAAAAAGTTCGTCGAGATTCAAATGTAATAATTGGATTCCGGAGTTGAATTTTCGGTAAGTTCCGCTGTTATTAAAAATAAATTGACAATTTTTTGGTTATAGCTATGAATTCGTTTGATCTGTCGTAGTTTGTAGGTCGGAGTTTTCATTTACAACACAGCAAAACATAAATTTTAAATCACGTTTTTGTTATTAGTTCTTTAAACTGAATGATTTGTATCAAAATGAAATAAAATCTGATTTTTTAATTCGTCAAATATTATCCTATTCGAGCTTGTCACAGATGCCATTATAATAGTGACTGTTGGCACACGTGTAGCTTTAGCAACGTGATCCTCAGATTTGAAGCACTTGGAAGGAGAAACTTCCTAAACTCATCAGCGTTACTTGTAACAAAACTTTCCTATACCCACTTTTCCCCTCGTAGATCAAAAGAAACCTATATTTCTGAACAATATCTCATTTCATAAGAAATGTAGAGAATTGGTTGTTGTTTTTGGCATTTGATTACTTTCGTTTTTAAACCGTCGTTCGGTTATACAGAACATAACTTGCGTCCTTAAACTTACTAACGTTTCTTTTAGTGCAGCAAGACGATTCTGCAAGACGATGCTGCCTATTTGGTAGTAACCTTGCCTGCCGAGTGAAGGGTCCCGTGTTCAATATCCTGCCGGAGTGTGGCGGATAAGTATTTGGTCTCGGGCCTTGGTGTTTATTTGTGCTATCCAACGCGCGCAGCTTCAACGCGATACCCTTGGTTGGAATTTCGGGTGGAGGGTAATTAGTATGTAATTATTATTAATATTATTATTATAGACATCAATACAACAGAGTCAGAGGGGATTTTTGGAAATATATTAAGCGTATAAACCAATTTTTTATATTTTTTGCATTTTTATCTTTTTTTTGTTTATTGAGTTGTCTTGTCTTGTGTTACTATCTAGTATTGCAGTTTTTATGGTTCAAATAAATTCTTCTTATTCTTATTGTTATTCTATTTATAGGCCTAGATATAGTGCAAAGTAGTAGAGCAGAGGCGAAGACCTTCGTAGACTGTCGTTCTTGTCACTGATAGACGCCAGACAATGCCTATCTTTTAAATTAGCATTAGCAAAAGAGTCGCTATAATTCAAGAAACGATACATTATGCTCACGTTTTAAAACAGTACTATTTCCTAAGATCCCAGACCACCCTCTCAAAATTTCAAGCAATCACAAATTAAAACCGAAAAAGCGAGTGAACTACGCACAAAATCTGGAAATACACACAGAGTTCCAAGTACAAGTACAATCCCTCGCATGAAGTACCTAATCGGAGGGGCGCTCACATTCATCCCTCACAGACGTCTCGAAAGGGTGCTAACGTAGACAATGCGCTCGTGCTACGACCGCGGCCTCCCTTCGCATCTCTCCCCGAACGCGTATAACGCTTTGGGCAATCTCCCCGTCCTTGAATGGCACACATGAAATGCCATTTGCATAAATTATATTGAAAAAAAATTACTTTTATAAGTTCTGCATCATAATATTTCTAAAGTTATCTACTTACTGAAGCCCGTTACTTAATTTTCCACTTATGGTGTTTTGTCGAAAATATGGACTGTATAGTTGACGTTTCGGACCAACCGTTAAACTTCTCACTAATGAAAAGGTATTTTTTTTTCAATTTGGTAATTCACCTACGTAAATTAGTACCCTAAACAGCAAACAACTGATCTACTTGGAGGTATATACTGCAAACGAATAACCTAGCAAAACATATACCACTTTGTCTTGATTAGTCCGTTTCAATACACACAGTTATCAGGTTCTCATGATAGAGCTGGCCTCAGCCAAGACTAACAATCAACGTATTCTGTTAAACCAAATAAATATTTCATATCAGGAGTGTATGACGGACGGACAGTTTACAAATTAATAACAACAGTGGACAAAGTGAATGCGTTTTAATCTACATTATCCAGGAGCCCAGAAGATAGATGAAGGCAAATTTACCTGAAAGGGATTAAGTATATATGGGCAACGACGGTGAATCTCGCAGGAAATAAACCTTGTTTCGGCCGTAATGTAAAAGTATACACACTGTTCATATTATATAACAATGAACAGAAAACAGCTCATAACTTAACAAAAAACGTAAACGTAATAGAATTAATGAAGTTATTGAATGAAGTAATTACGTGAGTAACCAGCGCTAGGAAATATGAGTTTCTCATACAAAATTAGGCACTTCATCTGTTCCCACAATTTAATTTATAAAAAGGGGAATTAAATATTCAATAGATTTAATAAGGGGTCACTTCTTACTTCATTTCTAAACCCCTTTACCGGAGTGACACGTTACACATTAGTTGGTTATTTGGGCAAAACAATGGTTTTTGGGTTATAAAATAATAAATACCTACTAGCTTTGCTCGTGTCGACGCCCGCGTTCAAATAGTTTTACCTTACAAACTCCCGTCCCCGATTTTTATAAATCCCCGCTAGAATACCCTTAGATTTTAGAGAATGATTCATAAAAAGTCTATTCGCTATATCAGGATTCAAACCTCGTAAAACTCTGTTTAGTATTTATCAATACCGTCCATTTATCAATACATCCTTACAAACGTACGTACGTATAAATGCGAAACATTTATTAAATTAGTAGGGATAGAATTTTACAACAAAATATCCAATTTTCCGTGACAGTGTATGTTCTGCCTTCGCAGTTAATGTGCAAGATTACTTCGCGCGAAGATGAGGGAGATGAGCACCGGTTTGAGACTGTCAACAGGAAATAACAATGACCGCCAATGTAACTGTATAATATCATACAATCCCATGTCTGAAAGCTAAAAGCGTATATGTCGTAATAATAAAATATCAACACTAGAAATTGTCGTAAAAAAATTACACACTATGGTTTTCGCCGTATTTATTACCTTCAAACAAAATAGGATGTTCTCTGGTTGAAACTGTAAAGTTTGTATGGGAATATCTACTAACAAAAATCTGGAAATTTCTCGAAAAAGTTTCTTTATCAAATTAGATCTTGTATGAACAAATATCAACCTTGATCTACTATTATAACAAATCGCCTATTACAACCATTATTACAACTGACATTTATTTATCAATACTAGTTACATGCAATATCTGGTCAGTTATGAAATATCCCAATCGGGGCATAATATAAACGATCGTACTGTGGAGTCGACGCAGCAGTAGCGGTAGAATGGTTTCCCATAAAGGAATTATTGCTATTGATTTAAGAGTCGAGAACAATCGGAGTGATTCCTTGTGGACTATACTTGTGGCGCTCAACTCAATCGCCCACATCCGTTCTTCTCCCCAACCGTAAATAAACAAGCATCTGCATTTCGCTTCGATACTTGTTACAGCTATGTTTTGGCAACCGAGTCAAGAAGATGAAAGGACTAGGCCAAGATGGTCCTGCACAACAAGCTATTTACCGCTAGACGATTAACAATATCCTTATAATAAAAATAGAGTATAGAAAAAAAAATATCGTATTGAATCCACAAATCAAAGTTTTTATAGAAAACGGAAACCCCGCGCCCCATACCACGCATCTCTTGCAACTGCAATGCGCTATCAATGTACACCGGTCATCCCGATGCGAAAACAGGTACGTAATATTAGCAATAAAATATCCAGACATTTAACCCAGGCTTTACAATGTAAATTTTTAAATGACGAAAAGTTCAATGTGTTTGTTGACCTGCTATCAATAGACGCAGTAAATAGATGTAATCTGAAATATATATCTTCAGAAAACTTATCTGAATATAATTAAATCAAAATAATTTAAACTACATACTAATTAAATTTAATAAAACATCTACTTATATTATACCGAGCAACATGATATTAAAAACTGTTAATAAGTGAGCAAAGACAATTTTTAAATTTTAACTGGTACCTACTTGCTAGAAGTATTTAGAGGTAGGTACATTGTTTGTACTCCTAAGGAACTGGACTAATTTGACGTAGTTTTGAGCCCTATTTGGTAGTTTTATAAAGATTAGTCTTGAGCTAGTGGTAGATCGTAGGTATGATAAAACAAATGCCTGAATTTTTTACAACTCTATCACTACTCCACATTTGGATACGCTGACGAAATACCCAATAGACAAAGTCTAGTTACGAATTAAACATCGGAGCGTGGGTAAGAGCACCTACCCCTCTTGCCCCATGCATCCCTTTCAACTGCATTGCGCTACCAGAACTATAACTCACTTTTATAATGCGAATACCCATTCTATTATATCATTTCTATTGTTACAATGGTATTCTGCGACGAGCTTAACGGAGCGTGTCCGTGCGTCGTGGATAATTCTAATAAATGATAGAAACAAATATATGATATGAACAATGAAATAAGTACTTAAAGAAAATGTTGTATTATTTTTTAAATTGTAAAAATTGTTCCAGAGAATTCATGACAGCCCCATTTAATAAATTTTAAATAATGATTTCATAACAACTAGAAAGAAGCTAACACTGATGATCTATTTACGCATTAATATTACTACTACTACTACTAGTACTACTACGAATACTATTATTATTGTTTATAGGTGACTACTTTACTTTCTGTCTTACTTAACGATTCTTGAAACAAATCTGTCTCAGAAGCACAAATCATGACAATCTACAAATAACACAACAGTCCTACTCAAGTTTATGAACATTATTAATTATTGCATAATGAGTTGTCTTTGCAGCTTCCCGTGCAAGTTCCATGATTTATTTAAGTTTTAACTTCGTAAACTATACGTCGTTCGAGTAATATGAAACTGGACCGTTACTGTTAGTATTTATTATGTATTACGATATTAATTATACTCATTTAATACTATTGGATGGAAGAAGATGGGATAAAATCTACGTGAATATATCCATGTCTTATGTCGGTTTTATGAGAAATTTGTCCGGTTTTTAACTCAAAAGTACGAAACTAATTTTATTCAATTTTCGACATACTATTGAAATGAAACTCATTATTGAATGTAAGGTCTAAATGGGTTAGGTTACTAAATTCTTATGGTATTCATGTGGTATGATTGAGTATTTCTCTAACCACTATTTGTAAAGGTTTCAAGATAGAAGTCGTAAGTGACATTATGTCGGATGGACCTATAATGATGTGCGTTAGTTTTTGTTGTATAATGTTGTATATTGTAGGTATTAGAGATCCAAACACAAAGTAAATAATATTATGCAATATTATATAGATCTTTACTGATATCGCTAAGAACCAATACGAGACCTTAGTGTGTTATATAGTCCATAAATAAATTACACGATACAAGCGCGTCTATCATTTGATATGTACTGTTATTCAATCACCCCACTACTCTTAGGTCCATTTTGTTATTGCGTGAGTGCGACAATATTTTTCCAACGCGCTGATATATCACGCGCCCTTCGATAACGTGTTTCCGCTTTTCCGCTGACTGGACGAGGCGATTTACGAAGCTCGACCCGCAGTCGATTTACAACGTAAAGCAGAAAATGCCTATGGAGATTTTATCAACGTTTAGTTTTGATATAGAAAAAATATAAATTCTTGTTCTTTTTCCCGTTTTTATCCTCTATACTTGAGTTATGTAGTACTATTATTTTGTCGGATCCTGATTTTTGAAGTCACATAAGGCCTTGAAATTGAAAATTTAAATGGCTATAGTGTGTTACATCTAAATCACAGCAATACGTGTTATGGCACATACGCCACAAAAAGGGTCGTAATAGACCCGGCATATATACAGTGACCACTTAAAAACGTTGACCACTGTTTGCTTTTTCTAGCTGTTGTTTCTGCAAAGCTCACAACACTATGCGCGGAATGTGTACTCGTATATGTGCAGTGCACCTAGCTAGAACCCCTCCATAACACCCGTGTTTCCGCGGAAAGGCCGGACGTAACTAAACTCGGCCCGTTATCAATTTTGAATCGCTATTATGTAATTTCAAACAAGTCCACTTGTTCTCGATTGTACATCGTACAATAATCTTACAAATAAATGAAATTGCTGTGTCTGTCAGTGATATTCAATTAATAGATAGATAGAAATAAAATTAATATCAATAATTAAATGGAATATGACACCTAAACATAATTAACCGTTTTTAGATTTTTTGTTTGTCTGTCTGCTTTGTTTGTCGCGAAAATGCTACGAAACCGCTGAACGGATTTGGATGGAGTTTTTCAGGGACGGTAGAGAGTAGGTACGCTAACTTACCTATAGGCTTTGTGTTTTATCTAAATGTCCCAAACAGTTTTTTAGTTATAGCCTATAGCGTTGGAACCCTTTTCACTGTTTAATATTTTCTGTATTTAGAAATTTCACGCAGACGAAGATTCGACCACCCATAGTAAGTAATGAAAGTGACAATTTATTGTAAAATGTTTTTACGCCAAAATCTAAGGGAGTTTACACGGCAAAGCTGCGAGGAAACGTTAGTTGCAAATATATTTGCGGACACAGAAACCATAACTATCATATTTTAAGGTAACTGCATCTGGGACTCGGCGTTGATATAAGTGAGGCTATAAGATGATCTTTAGATCAGTCTGCGTAACTAATATGTACTTCTAAAACACACTTATAAGAGTTTACTAAAATCAATTTACACTTAAGAAACATGCTGTTTTATCAATTTAATTTTTATCTATGAGGAGTGTACCAAAGTATTAAATTCCAAAATCATCACTACTAGTAACATAAATAGTACGTAATATTTTGAATTTTGTTCGTAACTTGCTTCAACGATTTGTATTTCATATGATGAATAGACCTGCAATATAGTAATGAATGTGAAATGCAGTCGTTATAGCCACGCGATACTCAAATACATCATAACCACTTTTCCTGAATTTATTTTGCAAAATTCCGACAGTTGGTTGAATGGTCTAAGCACTATTAAGCATTTTTTACATTTAAATATCACTCACGTTAACAGCTGTTAAAAACATCGTTAGACATGCTCAAGAGTTTTCTAACTATACTAAAAGCGCTAGAAGTCTTGACCACACTTCTCAACATTACCTAAGGCTGATAAATAATCTGAACTCTATTGGGGACATAGGTACGAGTATATACCACAGCTATTTCATTATATCTACCGGTGTTAATCAGCCGGGTTCTGAAGATTCGCTAAGGGTGACTTTTGGTACCAGGGCTGATGCTTGTTTGCTGCTTGTTTCCTAATCTCAGAATCTAACAGCAGCAGAACCCAAGAATCCGATTATACACTGAACAAAGAAAGAAATAGCTTCTTAATCAACAACTGAGTAAAGAAGCAAGTTATCTGATTTATGTCGCCTTTACGTCGTCATGTATGAGTTTAAACCAAGAAATGATTCATACGTTAACCAAGTATTGATACGAATTCGAAAATTTCACAAAAGGTTACGCTTAGTAGGATCCTATACAAAACGCTAATATATTTGCCTGCAGGTGCTTTTAACGATCCTTTTTGCCTTCAAATGACGTTCATCGGAAGTAATTATAACGAGTAGCGTAGCGTTATAGCTAAAAACCTATGACGTACCTATTATGTATGTATGTATTATGTGTCTATAGAAGTAGGTTTTAAAGCAATATTGTCATGCGTTCAGCTTAATTTTAAATCGGCCAAGCCTTCACTAAAAACTACATAATATCAACTAGTCTGCTTAAACTTAAAATGGATCATGTAATGAAAATATCTTCTAGCCAGATCAGATCATTCTTGAAAAATTATATCTGACAAAGTATGAGGTAAAGTGGGTAAAACTTATAAATGACAAATATACGGAGTCCCTTAGCGTGAATTAAATTTTATGGTTCCTTGTTATTTTCTGCGATTGAGTACAATTATCATAATGACAAGGGAACTGGAAATAACAACGGTTAATCAAAACAGGCGATTCGAAAACTATGTACCTATTTGTAAATATTTCTATTCAAAATTCCAATTCTTAACTACCAAGATTTTTTAATAAAAGAAGTCTCCAGGTGAGTCGGTTAACTAATCTGTTTATGACATAGGAAGATTATAGTGCAGTCAAACCAGGAACGATTAGAACTATGATTAACTTAAAGGTTCAGAACGCACACGAACAATCAATCAACGTAATGAAGACATCGAGCAACCTTAATAAAAGTCGAGCGTGATAAAGGATATTACCGTGGGTCGATGTGTCTTAAGGTCTTAATATCTTATCGGAGTGCGAGGAAATATCCTCTTAGCCTCCCTTAGAACTGGAGCTTCCCCATCGAGCCCGGGGCGAGCGGGCGCGGAGGGCACAAAGTTGCGGCCGTTGACACGAATCCCCAGCTCTGTTTATGTATCCCATTGGATTTTTTCCGTATGCGTTTACAGTGAACCGCCTGCTCACGAATGGCCGTTTTGTTTTTAGACGGAGATAACATGAGCAAGACTGTTCATGTCATTTCTATTATCCTATTGCGCGAGGTTTGTTGATTTTTAAAGTAATGTTAATTGATTTACGTGACGTAAGAGTGTTGTAATTCATTAGCGTGTATCTCTCCTATATTGAAGCTTTACAACTTACAAATCACAAGTTAAACAGCTTTACCTTTTAATCAAGTCGTAATATTAATTTTGTCTCAGACACTGATTTCGCGGCCCAGTATCAACTCGCGACTGTGTCTATCAACTTGTTTATTATTACTCGTGAAATCCATTCGTATGCATGAAACCCTAATATTTATACTTACGAACAAGGTGCCCTAGGTACGTACGGTTCCGCGAAATTGAAACAGATTGGAGTTCCCGGTAGGTACCTATCACTTTTTTTTTATTCTAGCCTCCAAAGATTGCATGCAGAGTCATTCGGGCTTCTGTCAGAGGCTTAGACTCCTACGACACCATAATTCTATATGTTCTTAAATTAAAAGGGTTCTTCTTTATTTACTACTATCACTAATAATGATTACTATGCGAGTAGCTATGAAGGTCAATCTCGGGATGTATTTAAGTATATCATTTTAAGGTAAGTTACATTTTAAGTAGCTTAAATAATACGAGGTTTTGCTCCCGTCTCCTCCCGCGTAAAATCCCCTAACAGGAACCGAGCAATTTTCCGAAATAAAAACTACTACACACATGCTGCTATACAACCTCCCTGTGGGGTTTAATATACCAGCTATTTACGCAGTGCCTAAAACTTCATAAGGTTTATAGGTAAAAAGATTTATTTATTAATCAGTTTTTCATAACTAAAATTTAATTAACGTTTATAAGTAAGACCGATAATGTTCTATTATTTAGGGATACTATAATTTTCATTTATTCGTCAGTTATTTTATATTAATTTGCATATTCAGCTAAAAATTGATTTCGTAAACTGTGAATAATACAATTGGCTGTTGAACGCCTTATGTTATGTGTGTGGCATGCGTATAATTAAAACAAATTTGGGCAATTAAAATGATGTTCATCCAGCTATAAAAGTGCATGCAGTAACCTCAATTAATAAATGTCAGACTGTGACGATTTGGGATTTATTTATATATAACGGAATTGAAACGTATCGTTATTTATTGAGATTGAGACGGTCGACTTATTTCACAATTTCCTAATTATTATTAATCATTAAATTTGTATTAAATGTTTGGAGTGTTAGTAGCATTGATGGCGGTTTAACCTCAAGCTTTATCATAATTTTTAGGGTTCTATACTCGAAGGGTATGTGGGAGTCTAATTGTTATAGTTATGTTGTCCGTCTGTCTGGTCAGGTGCATCTAGCGCTTAATAAGATATGATCAAACATTTTACACCGAATCTGAAGCGCCGGCAGTGCATACCGTTTTTCTGTTAAAAAGTCACGTTTTCTGTACTACAACAAACCAAGGGAGGATCACAATTTTTTTTTCCATTATGTCACAAATAAGTAACCAGTGTAAGTACACATGTACATTATATTCACTAATAAATATTTTCTTCCACTCGTACGTCAAATAAAGGCATGATAAGATTTGAATAGTAAAATGTGGTGACATGTTATGCAAAAGGTCGTTAAGTAATAGTCGGTTTCAGTCCGACCTACTCAGCGACGTGTGTTCTATCTGCTTTTGTATCTCGTACTTCACACCTCGCGGCATTGATAGCATCGAAAGCCGTGCTTAACGGTTGTATCTACACGTGTGACTGACTTAGCATCACAAGCCACATAAGCACCGAATCATAACTTGAGCTTCTTGAGCCAATTAAATTGTGTACAGAAATACAAAAGTAAAAACGGAACAAAAAAGTATATCCTTAATTATGAAAGTAAGTAGGTAGGTAGGTATTACATAATTTACACATTTTAAAAGTAAGCAGATAATTATTTTATTGCGTTACCTAATAATCAAGATTAATTAGATGTAAGTAATTTTAGAGAGGAAAGAGCTTATATAAGTTCTATACGAAGTGAGCAGAGTTAATGTGTGAAAATGAAATATATATAAAAATCAACCTTTTTCTTTAGTTTTCCGTTAGTATTGTTTCCCAGAATAGAACCTTATGAGAGCCTCTCTCGATTGTTGCACTAATACAGGATGTATTGTTTTTGAAAAATCATCGGGTTCGACTTCCGGCTAGGAATATGCTTTTCCCAAAAATGAAACGATAGAGTTCACGAGACTCCTTTCAGCATTTCTCGATATTCCTTTTTGTTTTGGATTAGGCCTACCAAGCCCACTTGAAATTCACAATTGTATTCAAAGCTACACATTATGCACAAACACTGAAGGCGGAACTTATTTATTGTGGAGAAAAATATTTTTAAAGTTAAAATTTACAATTAATTATAATGTAATAACCACTCATATACTCGTCTATTAATAACCTAGACCAGTAGGTACATACATATGTTTCCCATTGCGTACTATATGCAGAGCTCCGTGATCCTGTAGCCATAATTAAACTAATTTTGTAACTTTTCGTGTTAATTCATTTTAATGACCAACGCCGACCATTCCCTACCTACAGATCCATTGCTTATATCAATGGTGGTTCTAGATTCATTTGTCCACACACAAGCGAGGAAGAAATCAGCATTGATGAATGTTGTCTTAAAAAACAGACCCGAAAGATAACCAACTAGTCACGATAAACACTTACATACTCAACAACGGCGTAGTATCTCCTTATAAAGTTTAGCAATTTCATGTGTTATGTTGAAAAACTTTATATTATTATGGTTTAACATATTATACAAAAACAAGATTATCAAACAGGCATAGCTTAATTTTCCTAGAATATCGCATTGATTTTTATTCGTATCTGACTTCGTTGATATTGGACCTCGTACCGAATTTATATATGTATTCTAAGATCAAGATAATGCTCTCATTAGATGAATTCGATTCCACGTCTGGTCTATCTAAGATAACGTTTGGTAGATATAACGAATAATATATCTATAGCATCATATAATAACCTGTTTTCAAAACTTTAATTGAACTCACAACCTTCGTGTTATTTGTTAATTTCGAATGGGTTTCCCCTAGTTTAAAACATGCAAGAAAGATCACACTAATCTGACGTCAACCCTCATAAGGAATGCTTTTGCACCTGCTCATGATTGCACCCCGTCAACAAATGTTTGAATGTCGTTAGGCGTTCACAGATAGATAGATGGAGATTCCATCCATATCATGAGGGTTAGAAGTTTTAGTAGGTTCGATTTGGTTGTTTCTTTTTAAAACAACGATACTAATCGGGCGTGACCGGTGCGGTACATGGAACCCGCTTCCGCGAGGCAACTGCAAATTCATAGTCACCATGTAGTAGGTACTTCAGATTATTTTCATGTGATTCGTTAATGACGTAGAATAAGGTGAAATACATATAGATTATATGCTGATACGTCCAGGTTACCAACATTAAATTAAGCCTTACTTAGTAATTAGTGTCGTTGCGATTGGAAGTAAATTGTTTGGTAAAACTCGCACTTTAGTTTAGCTAAACTCCGGGATGCGCGATGTGCACGGTACCAAGTAAGTGAGCTAATCATTGCTTCCAATCGTGTAGCAGTCACGATCTCCACTCTACTGTTGTGGGAACGAAAGTACTAACCCAATATCGTTTCCAAACATAACAGATTTAAACGAAGATATTGTTCGAAATAAAATAAACACATATTATTTCAAAATAAAAACACGGAGGAAATGAAGCCCCGCCAGGTCTGAGGCAGACTGAAGGTTTGCTTTTTTCCAGAACCATCAGAAATGAAGTAGCTGGGAATTCCTGCTTACAAAAAGTTTGTGTTTTGAATTTTTAGTAGGAAGGAGGTCGAGTGACTTTATTGAAGTATGCCATTACCTAATTTATTTTAAAACTACACCGCCTAACCACTTAGCAAGTGTTTGTTTCTGGTAGGTAAATGAATAAGTGTGCAATTTGTTTCCTTCTGCAGAGTCATATCCTAAATAGTAATGTAATGTGTCCTAGCATAGTTACTTTGGTCCGCGACGTTTGATATCACCAAATATTATAAAAATATTGACTCATACACAACAATGGCAGCAGCGCGCAATCGATTCATTTCCATATGACCACACGGCACACGGGTGCTCGACCGAGCTGTAATTGAGCCGCTCGCTTCCTTCCGGCCACGATCCGATGACCACACCGCGGGAGAGAAATTAAACAGTCCAGTGGTTATTTACTACATACACATAAATAAATCGAAGGCAGAAACCAACGCTAAAAAGCTTCTGAAATATAAAGCTTTGCCATTTTGGTGAAGATTTAGGCAGTTTACTTGGGGTCCGGCGTTCGTATCCCAAGCAATTGCAGCAAGCTGACTTTTTATTAAGTCCGTTAAAAGGTTAAATTTTCTTACTAGCTTTAAGTACATTGAATGTGTGGGAATAAACCATGCGTGAGAGATCTCCATATTTTTTTCATTAATAGAATTTTATTTTCATTGGGATTCTTTTTGTATAACTTACTTTTTGACTGCATTATGGTCAAACTGAATGATATAGTAAATCATTTTGAAATAACTCCTCCAAAATCAAGGTAACTATCAATCAATCAATCTAACTGTTTTCTCTTTGGTTTACCCTCATCTTTTCACTATTAAACCTTATTCTCGGCACTTATTTTTAATGTATTGTTTATGGGATCAAGATGACAGTTTCATTCAAAGGCTAAGGCAAGCCAGTTCTCCAACATTAGATCTTTTCATTCTATGATCTGGAAGGTGGTTATGATTGTATTGTTAACTCTCCGATGACCTTACTAAAGTCATCCATTAAGCTGTCAGCCCCACCTACACCTCTGTGTGCTTCACTACTCTTAACATCCTTTGCAGTTCCATAGTTATCATGTGATGTAAGAACACTGTGCTATGCTACGTGCATTTGTCAGAGGGTTGTCCTTACTGCAGGACTATATCGAGTCGTTTGCTACGTCTAGCCAGTTGACATGTGTCGCCGCGCCGTCTCGATCGATGCCTGACCCCGCGCAACTTCACCCTCGCTTAACGCCACTTCTTTGACGGGTCAAAGCGCACCAGGCATCGACATTGTGTTATGTTCAAAAGACTGATCTTCGCAGTATTAATCCAGGGAAAATATTGTTGGAAGGCGATAATGGATTGCACATTCCAAAAGGATCTTCCGGAATATAAAATATATTTTTTGGCGTCGTGTATAGTTTTGAGTCGGTGTGCCGTGAATCTTTTCAACTAATTGTTAATTTGCATAATGCATTTACGCTTGCAGTGCAGTGACTATAAATTTTATCTGACTGATTGATACATGGAGAAAATTTCAATTATTATTTTATCAGGGTGAGGATGACGTACATTAAAATATCGTTGATAATATAAAACTTCTTCAATCCCAACAGCAAACCTATACTTAATAAGTATTTAAATGTAAACTTGTTTTCGAGAAAGGTACGAGAAGTGCAGCTTAGTCGTTTTAAATTCCAATTACAAAAACCAATATTGATCGGGCATTAGAATAGGATGTATGTGTGTAGTTTATTTCCATTTTTATAATATTATGGTGAGACCAGCAGGCAGTCCCACAATTCAATTTATTCTGGCTTCAGGCCCGTTCAACTCTCAGCACCACAAAATAAACAAGTTTGATCGTATGGTTAAGCGTTGAATAAGTTTTGTATGCACTAAATACGTACAACAAACGTAATAGAAGCTTTTGCTTTTGTACCTCCGTGAATGAATTCAATTGGCAGTTGGTAGGATTTTTTGTACTTTAATGGACAATCGGATAGTACTTACCTACAATTTAAGCTGGGGGCTAAGGTCAAAATGTAATTAGTATTCACTTGTAACGGCAATCGATCCTAGTCGATCATTAGAAACAATCCTTATAAGCCGTCCTTATTCCGCCGTCTACTTCAAATAATGGAAAACTTAGTCGAACATAAAAATGGTTGCAAACTTGCAGCTAATACAATAGCATATCTTTATTGAAGAAGCTACTACACCTCAACACACATTATTTACTTAAATAAGCCAAAACAATTTAAAAAATGCTGTAAAAGCTACATACTCATATGCCTTATGTGTATTTAAAACACAATATGACGCGCCGCATAAATCGATATTTTTGTGGACAGAAAGTAAAATAGGTGTTGGGTCTGAAATTTGAAGGCCATTAAAAATAACCAATTAAGGATATTAAAATATATTATCTATTATTATAATAGCCATTATAATAGCTGCACAAAAAGTTTTGCTGTGACATTTTAACGGGACTTACAAACATTGCCCACCTATTTTATAGTTACAAAAAGTGACGATAGAGAAAAAAACGGAACCGTGACGATTCTGTTTATTCAATTCATCATATTATAATCTATGAGCGCGCACGTGTGGCGGCCTGTGCGCATATGCGGCGACCGCTTTCATTGTTTGGAATTTCACGTTCAATATGGGGCATAAATATTTCGACAAAGCTCTAAAAGGGAGAGCCTATAAAAGAACAACAGATATCCGTTACTTGCCGCGGTTTTGCGTTTAATGAAAAAGCAGATACCGATCGCGGCGTTTTCATTCCTTTTCTGTGAACGCTATTTGATTCGATTTATCAAGATTTCGTCAAAACAAAAGATATTTGGCATTCTTTTGATGAGTTCATCGGGATCATGCGGGGTGAAAAAACGAAAGGGAAACGACAGCGTTGATGAGCTTTACGACTTCGCAAACGATCGTATTTTATTATTATTAGGGGCAGAGACGAGTGCGTATGCGCAGGCACAGGACGAGACGGAGCAAAGATTCACGCGCAATATTGAGTGACTTAATGGTACAAAATTACGTTCAAAAGTTATCAATGCTGGAAAATTAAATGATCAGATGCGCAACTCACGATCATGACTCATTAACTCAATGCTGCGGATTGACAGAATCTGGCCCATGCAAGGGGTTTAGATTAGTCACATGTGTTAATAGCTTCATTGTCTTCCCTAATCCCATGTCGTCTCGCTATCGTGCGGGCGGCCTGAATGCTGCGCGTAATTGTCGGTTCCCGGGAGTGCAATAAGATGCTATCGGGCTGACATCGACGCACACGTGCATCGTTTGCACAGTGCAAAGCTATTTTTATAACAGAAACCTTTTTTATCTATTGGTACAACTAACTACCGTGAAATCGCTAATATTTGTGACCTTTTAACACGTATTTCAACCATACCTAACTTTGGTAACTGTGGAATGCGCATGCACAATCGAATTTCACCTGCATTATTGTATTAATAATAAACTTGGCAATTAGTTCTGATAACAAAAGGATAGCATAGTACCATCGAACTGATCTGATGATGGAGCCGGATGGTAATTACAGGAACTTTTTAATGGAACCACGACATTTATTCTATCCGTGTTTCGGTTTGAACTTAGACTTAGTACTCTAGCCATTGATGATTCTCGGAGTTTATTAAGGAAGTTGACAAGTAATCACGAAAGCCAATTCTTTTAACTTTTTAAATAAATATTAAATTAATTAATGTGACCGTCTGACGTTATACTTTGATATAATTTAGTTGGTCGTTTTTTATTTATCAAATCTTGTAATCTTGTAATGATCTAAGACTAGATTTTTCAAAAGGCCGACTTAATACAATTGTTGCCTTCTCTTACAATCAATCTGTGAACCATAGCCTTTTAGCATTCTAGGTAAGTAGGTATGTACCTTCATTTTTAAATACAGTAAATTTTAAACATTGAAAAAGGGTACAGACGCTATAAGTATAAGCGCTATAATTAAAAACGAATATTTAGGAAGTTTATATTATTAACCATCTGAGATAAATGGTTAATAATAATATAAATAAATAGTTAATAATATAAACTTCATAATTATTCGTTCAACAGTATTCGCGACATAAAAACTCAGACAGACAGACATATATATAAAAATTCGAAAACGGTTGGTTATGTTTAGGTGTCATATAAATACCATATTTCATTTAACTATTGACCATAATTTTAATATCACAGACAGACACTCCAATTCTATTTATTGGCAAGATTAAAACTTTAACCTGCGATGTAAAAATTCGGATAATACGGGCGGTCTGGGGCCCGATCGCACTAATAAAACGTTACCAAACCACAAACGTTGAACCGCTTGTGATGTCATATTTTCG
>DWLO01000233.1:0-23439 GCA_018245335.1 Dalla quadristriga
AGCCCATATACTACTATGCCCTTCTACATTATGGCTACTTGGCTACAGCCTACAGTGGCCCACTGCAGGGGTCTCTCCTTATAACTGAGGAGGCCAGGAAAGTACTCCACCACGCTGCTCCAATGCGGGTTGGTGGAGGCTACTAAAGAAAATGAAAAATAACATTTTGAAACAATCTACATAGACCTTTCTTGAGCCAATCAAAGTATTTCCATTTCCATTAAGTTACTCACAACATTTGTCGAGTCAGTCCTTATGCACCTTTCACATTGGTTAGAAAAAACGTGTTTGAAATGGTTTTAAACCTTATTTCCTAGAAAAGATTTTTCGAAGTAGGGCGTCTAGTTCCTATGCTTGTATTTGAGAAGGCGTATAAATCTTTTATATACATATGCATCATAAATAGTAATTTTAATTATAAAAGGCCGCTCATTACGTATTCACAGAGGCCTGTAGGCTAGGCGATCCAAGTGCCAGGCTGGGCCGCGGTTTATTTACCTAAAAGCAGGTTTACGGTTCAACTCGCGACACTCCGCCTCACCATTTAAGTCAGCCTAAGCTATTCAAATAGTTCACCTTTCGTCGGCTTCGTGAAGATTATTTTTCACAACCATTTTTTATTATATTCTGAGTTTTAAAACAATCCACCAGAGCATATTAAGGAAATTTTACAAAACCTGTGTGTACAAAAACGTGATTTGTATTCAAATTTGCTGTTGGCCGTGGTTTTGTTTGTCATTAAATTTTAAGAACTATAATTATATTATGTCTTAAGAGGATACGTCGACCCTCACTTGAAAATGAAGCGAACGGACTAACGGACCAATCACAGAGGACTATGGAGTTTTAAAATGACAGTAATGCAACTATTTAATGTACTTTAATGGCTATAGTGAGCCATCATCATTTTTTTTATTTTTTATTTTCTATATGACGGGTTAAGAAAATTACTTGAGATTTTTTTTAAATTTTCACTTATTATGTTTTAAAAATAATTCCGTGCACAAATTCGTAAAAATATAGTAGGTAGGGGCACAGAAAATCGGAAATTATTAGAGTCTACTGCATAAATATGTTATCTGGAGAAAATTTCAAGTAAGTAATCGTGTTTTCTTTTTTGGAATACTAGATCAAAAATTAGGTTCATAATCCTAAAAATAAAAAAAAACAGTGGAATGGTGAAAACACACTAAAAACGGCTGTATCACCTTAAGAAACATTAAATGTGTTAAGAAATAAGAATAACCCAGCTCCATTTCCTTTAAAATTATTGTTGTTTCTTTCCAGCTGTCCAATTAAATCATCTGCAGCCGAATGATCGTAGTAGCTATCTTATTAAATTGTGATAGCCACTGGTTTCGAACTTCGCTGAACGTAACTTATGGTAAGTGAATTTCAAATTCAGATTTCAAAAATTATAACAAAAATAAAGTACGATAAAATAAGTCTATGTGTGGAATCCAGTAGTAAATTTACAAAAAAATAAGGGATGAGAGACCTGTGTATAAAATCGTTGGAGTTCGTGTTCATACGATTGATACTATTCTTATCACAAGACACACACACACATATAGAGAGACATATTAATAGCACGATAGAAAGGCAGCATGAGAGAGCTGTGTATAAAATCGTTGATGTTCGTGTCATCATAATATTATCCCTAACTAGACAAGAGACAGACATAAATAGAGAGAAAAGCATAAAATTTATAGCATATAGTTGAAGGTATAAACAGAATCAATCAACTGGACTGTTTTATAGCAACAAATTTTACATTAAGGAACTTACGTGGCTTAACCCCAACGACGACGATTATTATAGGTGGCTGCTAAGCTGCTCGTTGGACCAGTGACTAGATTCAGCTTTAATATTGTTATGTTTTACATGCTATTAATCATTCTTGGCAATGAACGTAACATATCGCAAGGCCACCAGCCGGAGGATCCACGAAATGTGTGTGTGATGTCAGCATGGCATAAGGCGCACAATTTATCATGGCATGCAACTGTTCTAATCCAGGACATATTTCTATTGTCTCCGTAATTTCTCTTGATCGTACGCCGTGTGTAACTTTCTTCATACGTGCGTTAAAGGTAATTTTCGTTGTTCTTTACATAAAATTAACTGTTTCGTTTTATTCTCTCGCTATTTTGGTTTTTGACATGAGAAAGAGGTTGTTATGTGTTACTGCGATGGCGTTTCGGTGGACATTTCCAAAATAGTACCAGACGTCTGCAAAAGGACAAATCAAACCAGAACGCTAGCAAAATAAAATATAAAGGGATTACTGTTTCCGCCAATCATCCACTCAAAAGGTGATGGAAAAATTATAAGCACTGCTTTTTCCTCGTTCTGCATTTGTCGTTCTCTTTACAACCGCTACGAACACAAGTAATTTGTTAGAATTTATTTTAATTGAAATAATTACCTTACATTTTCAAGCAAATAAGTTTGCAAATAATTCACAAGTTTGAGCTCCAGACAACATTTTTTTTTAATGTAGCATATTTAAGTTAAAAGCTAAAGTTTCTTTTACAGCTTTCGCACCCTCAGAGAGCTTATCTCATTTTCACTTTTTATAAAGTTATTAAAAGTCTTAGCTAATCAAATTAATATTCGTAGTACGTTGATTAAGAAGCGCCGAAATGCTTTTAGCGTAAATGTAGCCGAGGTAAAGTTAAAAGGAAGGAATATATAATTTGATTTATTATTTGGGAAGTATACGACTTTCGTTTTTGTCGAAACGGACACTTTATGAAAAGAGCGAAGGAATGTTTTGAAAGGAGGAATATTAAATAAATATTGGATATAGGTACTATCGTTTTTTTATGTAACGATAATAGTAAACGGGCATGCACTTCGACCATCCGTTGCCGCCCATGGGCATCTGTGACAAACCTCAAATAGGATTCTACGAGTGACTGTTAGTTAGTTAGCCCTAGTAGGTGGCAGTTGTGGCTGATAATTGTTATAGTAAATTTGTCCTGTTAGTAAATAATAGTAACTGGTCTTAGATACGTTGCTATCCCTGAGGACTGAAGTGGTTGCCTTTTGTATAAGCGTGTAATCGGCATCCACATCTTTCAGACCGGAACACAACAGTTGAAAAATATTTATTCCATGGCAAAAATGGGTGAAGCGGTGTTACCGCCCGGGCGAACCGTATACAGGTTCTACCACCTGGAGACTACAAACCATTGTTGCTAATACGTTGATACTTCTTGAATGTCGAGGAGTAATAGTATTTTTGCAATCTTACTAAGTATTTTTTTTAAATGACAATGTAGTAACAAGAAACATCCCGTCTAAATGCTATTTCACCTATTTCTGATGCTAGGGTAAGAAACTTAAACAATATATTAGACATTATTATAGCCGTGTGAATCCCGTAACGAACTCCTTTTATAAGAGTTGAATAAAAATCAATTTTCAATCTAAGAATTGAAATCACTGAATCTTGCGAATCATTAAATATTGGTATGAATATTTTTTGCGCTACGATATAAAAGTATCTATGTTTCTCAAAGTTTTGGGCTACTTGAAAATTAAACCGTAACTTCAAGTGCACCGACGGAACCGCAATTAACATTCAAACGGGCGAGCCATGACAGGGATGTTTCAGTCATAAGGCCGATTTTCACCCGTTAACGTACCCATTCCAGCCCCTTATAAACGCGACTCGACGAGCCTCTGTACTTAACAGTCTAATTAGCCGTAAATTGCATTCAAGATTGGGCACTTGTTCGGAAATTGAGTTTTTAATGTCTAATGTTGCGGGATAAAGGCAGATTGTATCGCTATAATTTCCCCAATTGTATTGTTGTCGATATTAAGCTGCTGACATAGATTTTCACTTGTTATCGAATGCCTCTTATATTCATTGGGTTTATTTGGGTATTTTAATATGGGTACTATGGGTAGTATTTGTTTTTTTCATATACGAGTAAATTATAGCTCAACGAACAAGCAGACGGGCCCACTTGATAAAATTGTCACCGTCTCCTATGGACACTAGCAACACCAGAGGAATTGCCAATGCGTCGCTGGCGCTTTTCTTGCGCCTTTTTTGAAGAACCCCTAGTATTTGTTTATTGAAAAGCTACGGATGGCAATATCCGTTTTTAATCCTGTTTTGCTTTTTACCCAACTGCGTAAGACGAAGTGTTATGTTTAGTGTTATTTTTGAGATTTTTAAAGTGTTGCAGTCACACAAAACTCCAAGAATAGCATTTGAAATCTTATTATTTAATTGCAGGAATTTGTGGACTGATATAACTTGTCGTAACTCATAAATTTTGTTTATTATATCCGATTGAATACCCGTTGCTAATAATCACTTGAACGTCAGTGTATGCCAAGTTGTAAGAGGTATTTTGGCGCAAAGTTTGTAGCTACAATGCAGTTCTAGCTGCCATTGACCTATTGGCAACCAAACCCACAACAAGTTTGTAGACTTCCAACTAAACTCAGGTTAAGCTATTTGAATGGTATTTTAAAATTTCCCCACTATTCTTAGCAGCAAGGTCAAATAGTCTTGAAACGGCGAAAGTTATAGTTACGGCGCCCATAAAGCACGATACTCTAAATTATAAGAATTAATTAAATATCGCGCGGTCTTTTTTCGCAAAGCAAACCTAACTTAAAAACCCATTATTCGGGTTTAGGAACATTGTAAGACTTGAAAATGGAAGTAAAATCGGTTCAATACCTACTAAATCAATTTTATTTGTTCTTTGATTGTTACTCTTAGTTTGCATAAACTAACTTTGCATAAACTAACGGTGGACATGGGCTATTTTAAAAACGGCGCCAAAACTTTGGCAACTCCTCTGGTTTTGTGTATCGTTAGGCGGTGCCCACTTTTTATCCTGTCTATGTCTACGTCCCGCCAGCAACCTTCCCCTTCATATAAGAAATACGTAGACTCCTAGAGTTTACATACTCAACACTCCACGTCTTGAGTATGTGATACAGTTTTTTTTGTATTCATATATAATAATATAGTAACCTGTGATCGTTATATTATTACTTGTTGATTATATATAATGAACTGATTCAGATAACTTAAACATCTTCAGATGTCTTTGATACTCTTGAAGTCTGAGTTGGTCGCATCATAAGTGAAGGGTTCGAAAAGTACGTCTTTCCGACATACACATTCCTTAAAAACAACGGCAGAAATTGGTTTTCCGGTGGTACCACTCCGGGCGAACCGTATCTATCTATACATAATGACGAAATACAATAATTAAATAATATTATTAAGTAACATCATACCTTGCCAAATTTAATTAAAACGTTTTGATGGCTCTAGCAATCTCCGAGTTACTCTCATTATTCAAATATCTGCGGAGATCAAAACTGAAAGCAATATTTTGGCAAAATATTCAGTCAAATAATTTCTTCCTTTCAAACTTAGCTGGGCTACATTTACATTAAAAGCATTCCGGGGATTCTTAATCAACGGACTAAGGAAAAGAAATTAGTTCCAACTTTTAAGTAAAAAGGGATCAGTAATCGTTATTATCAAAACCGACTCCAAACACTTAAAAGTTAAAAATGTCTCTTGCCTAGTCCTCTGACTGAGTATTTAAGCCATCAAATATAGTTAACTATACTGGTTATAAGTAGTGGTAAATATGGAAGGTTGACTAGTATCAGATTATAGTTTATAGTGGGGATGAAAAGCTGGTTATAAATTGCTGCAATGCCCATTTCACATTTGAAAGCCATTACGTGCCTTTTAGTAAATTCGTTTAACACTTCATTTCAATAAATCTGTGTAAATATTTTCTGATGCACATGTAAATTATTAATGTAATTTATATTCCCTGAAGTTTGGAACACGTCACGTGTAAAACATGATGTATAAAATATGAGTGATTATGCGCGGCGAGCAATATGGTAAATGACAGCGAATGAATGTGGCGGGATGAAATATACACTTTGCGTCCACGCTACAACCAACCTATCTATGTATGTATACCCAGTGCATTCTCCTTGTAAGGTACATGACGTTTATTTTGTTGTCAACATATTATTCAGTACATTGTTCAGTGGCCTTTGTATGAGCGGCTAGCGAAAACTATTTCGGTACGTCTGGTGTCAAATCCTCATACAAATTGTTTACATTATTGACAGATAAACAGACAGATTGTTTTGACTGTAGCTCGTGGTAAGTGAAAGGATTTCGTGTTGACCCCAAACAAATAAGTTATGGAAAGAAAAAATATGATAATATCACTTAAAAGTTTTGGTCAATTTTACACTTTATAACTGAAATAATGTCTTCAGTGCCCCATAGTGTATTGGGCGTATTTACTGAGCGGGTGTGGATGGCTATTAACAAAAGTTTTAATATAGTCTTTCGATTAATGAAACGAATGAAAACGTTTGTATATTGTCGTATAAAACGATTGAGTGCATAACCAAATACAGCTTATTGCCTATCTCGCTGCAGTTAACGTGTAATGATATTCATATCATGCTTTTAAATCACTGCCGTCAGTGGTTTCAAAACTAAATAGATTTTTGTTGTAATGTGTTTGCAATAATTAGGAAACGCACATTAAAATGTTTTGTATCAAACATGAAACCAATGTCACAATTTTTACCCAACTTTAGCAAAGTAAGAGAAAGAATACAAATTAAAATAAGAATTTGTTCGCAAAAGCATGACGTAAAGTTTGCCAACCATGTCTGGGGTCGGTCGGAATGATGCGGTTGCTATTTGGCTGCAACCCATAGTGTGGCAACTGCATCTTTCCGATAGGAACATAATTGCTTAGATTTCTGGGGTTTCTAAGGGTGTAGTAATGGGTTACTGAGTAAGTTCTACCAATTTAAAATTCTTTCTCGATAGTGGTTCATGCTTAGGGCTCAGGTTGCAAATAAAATTACTAAAATTGAACACGACCTACGCTCTACTAGTGAACGCGTGCTTATCACAATACTTATCTAATCACGAGTGAACGGATTAACGAGTAATTTATATAAAACTAGCTGTGCCCGGCACGCGGTGCATTTCCTATTTTTCTATTTGAGTAGGTGCCCATAATACAAAATAAACATAATAATAGCTCTAAAATTATGTAAGTCCCTTTTCCTTCAAAATTAAGCGTTGATGAGTAGGATGGCGGCATGATACCGGTTTGAGACCGCATTGTGAGCTTTGACACTTATTTATTAAAACAATGGCTGTATACAACTGTGTCGATAGGCTGTTGTTTGAGGCGCACAGACAAAGACAAAGGTAACAAAAGTAGAACGCTTCTTCAATTTTGCTCTAGAATTTTAATGTAAATTAAATTTGGTATCATGAAAGCTTGTCTCGTGTTGTTTAATCTAAATGATATACCTAAAGTTGAAAATAGCTTGGACGTTGGATCCTAGTAAGCTTAAATAAATAGTTTTACAGTAAAACCTATTAATACTTTAATACCATCAAAGTTTGAAAGTTAGCTGGCTCAATTTAGTCTCGTAATTTTTTGGCGGAATTAATATTTGTTCATGAAATGTTAGAAATTACTAGAATAATGTTTTTCTGTCTCTGTCATAAAACAATGTATAAGTATGTTGAAGATTTGTAGGCACTTCAATAAATCGTTGCGTAAAACGTGAACGTCAAAAAAGAATTAACATTTTTGCCTCTACCAACCCCTGCCACCCATGGAAATCTGTGAGAAGCTTCGTATAACCTCGTACTCTTAGTAAGATAGTTAGTCCAGTTAGTATAAGACGTGAATAGGTAAATTAGTAGGTAAGTATTCGTTATTCGTCAGTAATAAGTCTGTGGGATGTAGGACTGTTAGTATAATATATTATATTATTAATATACTATGGATACAAGTAAAGCTCAAATTGCTTTTAAATAACGCCTTGACGAAAGTCTAGAACAATGAGTCAGGTAGGAATGTTAAGCGGAGGTCATTTGATTATTCGACCAAGTCACCAAATTCGATCTAAAATATGTTTTGTATTAGGTTTACACCGACTCACAATTTTATCGAGGTTTTACACAACTTCATCTTGGTAATATGTCCCGATCGTATCAATTTTGTTAACTTTTAAAGGCATAACCATACATAGACATAATCTTCATGTCTCCGTCTATAATAAATTATGATACTCGTACAGTAAATTGTCACCAGATAAATGTTCTCTTTTTATGTAAATGAGTTGTGTTTTAAAGACGCTCCCTTAGCCATCGCTATGTATTTTCATGTGCCAAATTATAAGTGAACTTGGCTCGTTAATTATTGCGGCAACTGCATAATTGTTGACCTATTGGCAGCAATACCAACATTTCATAAATAATTAAGAATCATTAAAATTCTTATTTCTCTCTCCCCTGTCAATTTCTTTAAAAGGTGTTCATGTCCGTAATTAATTGAAAACTGCACTTTCTTATTATACTTTTAATATTATAAATCACTTATTTTGTAGTACTACTAAACTTTTCTAGCGGCTCCACCCGCGTTAAAGGCATTTTTTCATGCAAGCTTTAAATCAGTAACAGAAGCAAAATGATGATTTTTATCTTGTCCCAGGGAATTTTTAAAAATCCTGAATTATAATTAACTACTTACATGCCAAATTTGAAGTTTCTAATGATTTTTGTTACGGAAACAAGGCCAGTATAAAGCGAACATAAAAGTCTTCTTTATTCCCAACCCCGTGGGAATTTTAAAGATCCAGCCGGTAAGGCAATTATTTACATTATAAAGGTTACCTCTGTGTAAAATTTCTACTTTCTAGGTCCTATGGTTGGGGTGGGCATTGATGAGTACCGTCTCACTGAAAAAAAAATCACGAGATTTTTAAGTCCTGAATCTCGTGATTTTTTTATAAACAATTAAAACATTATATCTTCATAATATGAATGCATATAAAAAGAAGATTTTTAGTTATTATGAAAAAAAAAACACATTTTTTAATCTACCAAAATAAATGTCTCAAGGTTGGTATTGCTACGAAATGGAACGCCAAAAATTAAAATAACATCGTCTAGTTGAATAAATTAACTGACTCAAGAAATATTTGTACAAAACGGGAACGTGGATGGTGCTGTCCGATAAATGTATGCCTGTTACCAACGACTTAGGCTTGGTATCCATTAGAGATTCTCATTAAACAATACAATATATTGTTATACAAATATAGTTTATTGCACGCCATAACAAAATAATACATCGAACTAAGAGGTACAATAGACACTAAGTGTGCAATGGCGACCTTATCGCTGATAACCATCTCTTCGAGACCTGTGTGCAGACACAAAACAATATTATATAATACCTACAATATTAGTTTTCGACAACATGGCTATACTTGAGCGATCTTGAGCTCTAGAATGAAACCCAATAATAGAATTACTCTCAAAATGAAATGAAAAGAAAAGAAAAAGTATTCCTTCCTTCGTGTAATTCCAACCGTATCCATATCGGTGTAGATACCGTTAAATAAAGAGGATAACACTTTAAAACCCACTTGCTTAAGTTGGTGTTGCTAGTTACGCGTCTCAGGTAATCACGGTGATAAAACAACAGACTAGTGGATTAGTATCACAATGAACAAAACAACACATTACGTTCGTAGACAAAAAATAGAGGAAATTGTTTTTCGTCTAACAAAAAGAAAGTAAAATGCTTCAAAGTTGAGAGTTAATTTATTTGGAACTTGTTTCCTAGTAATTTGTTGTGGGCACGTCCCGGGGGCCGGCAGCGCGCACTGTTACTCAAACTTTTTGTTACAAAATTTGCCTTGCCTGTGGCTACCTTTAAAGCCTTGTAAGTTGTCGAAACACTCTGCGATTCACTGGGAATTTCTGGAGTATACACTACCACGCTGGTCCAGTGCAAATTAGTGCAGGCAAGTGTCAGAGGTAAAGTTATATACGCCTTTTAAAGTTTTAGTAATTGGGTGAAATATAGAGCTGTTTGAAAATGATTTTTAATGGCCCAAAAATATGCGGCTACCGTATTTTCTATACTTTAATTGTTCATTTATTATGGTTTGTTGATTGGTCTGAGGCCTGTTTGTTACGTTTCGCATCTCTCTCGCTCGCAACATTCTAACATTTTCAATTTCATATTCATATTCAATTGTAAAAGTCTAGGTAGACATTTGAAAAATAGGTATCATTATCATTGTGGACACAGTATGTCCGTAACATTTTAGACATATTTTAATTTTCGTAGACCTACCTAGATTTTTAAACAGAAAAAGGGCGAAAACAAGTCGTTATTGCTCCAATTTAATCCACTTTTCAGGTTGTAAAACACATGACTGTCTTATTCCAAGTTTAAACCTATCTTCTGCGCCTTTAAAAATAATATGATATATTGGTAGGATGACCCATTGGTCATCCTTATCATCATAAGCAATTAGAAATACCAATTATATAGTACCTTTAATTTTTGTCATAAACTTACATGCATTTTAGGTACCCCAAAGTAGAACAGTTTGTAAGATCTCCAAATATGTCAGGCAATAGACAGTGGTATGACAAAACGATAAGCAAGCACTAAGGCTGTTATTCAATGACCGTGTAGTATCCGCTCAGCCGACAAAATTAGACATTCAAACCTCAATTTTCCGCCAAAGAGCCCAGTTTAGAATGCAATTTACGGCTAATTAGACCGTTAAGTACGGAGGCCTCGGGCCGGTCCCGGAGGAAGTTGGAATAACGCTTAACGCCACGGAGTTGCTTCTAATGCACAGTTACGATTGTCATTCTGATCTACACTTGTTGTGAATTACTTTAAAACTTTTAATTTTAAACCGAACTTTTTAAGTAGACGTCTAAGCAGCTTGTGATGTCATAAAAAATGTTTGGTTTACTTAATTTCATGAAAATACACTATACCAATAGCAGATAACATAAATTATTCCATGAAATTGAGGCAACATTTTTTAAATTTCTATTTCATTCACTACTTGTTTTATCTTTTTGCTTTAGATTTGCTTACGATATTAATTAGTTCTAAACAATAAGCTTTCCTCTTAATAATAACCTCTTCTTACAGTAAGCATTAATTAGCTACTAGATAGTTTAATGTTGGATAGATGGTATGTACAGTGCATTGTTGGTAATAATAACATATACTTCACGTTATATTATAAATCACTTTTTCAATCTTTATCTTTGCGTCTTTCCATGTCCAACCCCATAACGCAAGAATATCTTCTGAAGTAATTAAGAGCATAATTTTATAATGTATACCTGAGCTGCTTTTCAGTATTTTATCTCATAAATTTACACAGGAAGCAGCGCTACCGTCTGACTAACCTACTCCAGCAATATCATGAAATGTTGATTTTACGGCTAAGGCTTCCCGTCATACTGACGGAAGATGAAACAAAATACACGTTCATTAGCGCACTCAGCTCACAGAAATTGTATTCCAGCAGCATTTGATTATGAAATCGCCCAATCAACATATAGCTACATCTGAAGTGTGTTATGGTCAAGTCTGATACATGACATACCTACTACCTTAAAGGAGTTCGTTTTTTACAAAAGTGATCAAGTGATTGTGATCAATCCAAATGTGAGACACATACTCGTACGTTACGGTTGGAATTCATAACTTGAACTATTTTGACGATAACTGAATTGGATAACTTTAACCCTTACACTTTTTAATTTAATTATTTAATAGTATATATAGCTCTGAGATTTACAGCTGAAGCGAGACCCGCTTTTAAGAAGTCTTCATTAAGTTACGTTGACTATAAACCTTTACGCGAAGGGTTTTAACACTACAAAATCTTTGTACCTTCCTTCGTCAAGTCTCGCAACGCACTAATTAGATGGTAATGGATTTCGTAACGGTTATAAGGTCTTTTTAAAGGCTTAAGACTAAAATGGAGTTGAAGTTTGCGAAAACAAGGGGCTATATTTTAAAATCGTATAAGGAGGGCATAGTACTTGAGTGGCATGAAACAGAAGCCACGATGCGTTGACTTAATTCTAGGTAATGTCACGCAATAAAGTGTAAGAGGCGCGGAGTAACGGCAGACGTGCGCGCGTGACCTCTTATCTTTACTCCTACATGAGTTACGTAAACACAAATTCCTGTTCCACCCACTTGTAAAATGTACCTACTGTTCTCTATGGAACGTTGTTAGAGAACACCACGCTTTAAATATACTAGTGGGAAACTATACTATGTGTATATGACTTTATGTAACTATAGGCGTTTGGGTACAGGCAAAGGTCCTTACTTAATAATATTGTTATTTATATCTTTGACTTTCACGGGTCCCAGATGTAACTGAACCCGGCCATTTAATAGACTTGCGTGGGACACAGGTCCAACACGTAGAGGCCCCATTGAGAATATTTAATGTGTTTTAGTAATACATGGCAGATGCCATGCCACTCTTGACAGACTGCACCATTGATTGATACATCTGAATAAAGTCCCCGCCAGGTGCACCAAATCTATTATGGGAAAGAAAGCTATGGTTGGTCTATTGAGGGAATTGGTTATGGTAAACTATGACACCTGCAATTCAGTTCGTTTACAAATACAAAATGCGGCAGGTGGTCACTCGCAACTCACTACACGGGCTACCCAAACGCGCCGATGCACAGGCAAAGGCGGCCATATGTTTGTGAATGACTCAGTTTCAGTTCCACTCTGCGAGCATGATTCTCCAACATTTATTATCTGTTAGTCGTAGCTTCACGCCCACAATCGTACATGCTGGTCGAAACAAAATAAGATCTGAATATTTGTTAAGAAGCACGATGTTTAATAGTAATTATGCCCACCATTGCAATTAACCGGTCCGAGTGTTAGCTCCCATTTCATTCGAACAATGAGCCGGTTCATGTGTGGGCGTTTTCTAACTGTTCATTCATGGTGTTAGGTTTTGACAAAGTGCGCGTCACCGGCGAAGGAGACTGCCCATCAATATCCACCCGCGGCCATCGCTCAATACCGCTCGACTGGAACTCGCCAATTTGCAGCTACATTTAACTGATTTGATTGAAAGCTCTTTAAGTTATTATGTCAGAGCCGTACTTTATAGTAGTCAATATGAATTGAATGACGAGAAGCAGTAAATACAGGCTGCACTGAAAATCAGTGTAGAATACCTTTTTTTAAAGCGATAAGTATAACATACGAACATGCAGCCCCACTAGTTAGTTCGTCATGTAATTATCATGTTAATAGGAATACTATTTGGTTAAATATACCTAGTACTGTATGTAACGTCGCTTAGTGCAGACCTATTTGTTGAGTGATCACTGTAATCAGGAAAAATATTGAAGAATATTCTACTATTTAACGTCTTATGTCAAAAACTACGAATGATATAAATTTTTGTCTATATGCTTATGTTTGTTTATTCGGAAACAGAATCGTAATGAAAACTTCGGTTTGAACGTTATGACTTTCCCAACTTCGTATTTAAACACAAATTTTCACGCAACTTTGGGCGTAAGTAAATAAATAGCATAAAGAGTATGTAAACTCTAAAATTAACATCGAAGAGACGAATTTCATTTATTTATAAGTTCAATAACTTTACTCTAAATATATGACTTAAGTAGGCTCATGATACGATACATTTTTTTCAGAATGTTACACGATCCTTTCTCGTACCTCTGACTGGACGCGTGCTTTCTCATGCGAAGCTGAGTGATAAAGCATGAATTTTTGGTCCACCCGCCGATAAGTTGTATTTCTTGATTAGCGTGTCCTTAAGCAGTCACTTTAGCCTATCTGACTGCACTACCTTAAATAAGCGTTGCTTACTCTGTGAATTTTGAACATTGGTAATTCTGAGGATGGAATGGAACGCTGCGTATTTGAGACTACACTCTTCCAGAGAAAGAGAAAAATGAAACCATTCACATCTACTACCTACTACTACCTACTACCTACTACTCTAATACTAAAACTGTCTAAACTCAAACGTCACACATAAAACAATCTTAACTAATCGTACACTATAATAATTTATTATATTCGTAACAACTTTTATAAAAAAAATATCTTCTCTTTAGTGCAGTGAATTAAAGTTGTTATTCATCCTATTGGCCTTTATAATTTCATCAATCCGGATCCAAAGTTAACAATATTCTTTGTCCTTATAGATGAGAATTTATAATTTTATTTTAGTAATGGTTTAAAATAAAGGAACTTTCAATTCTGTTGCAGAGAACAAGCTATATAAATATTTATAAATAGTCACCATTCCTACTCCAATGTGTAAATTTTGTGTAAATAATAGGTGTTTTATGTGTCCCGAAGTCCCTTAAAAGCAGGATATGAACTAGGAGAATGTTTTCATTTGGAACAAACCTTAACTGTTCCTTTTATTTGTTCAGTATCCGTGCAGAATTATGATTTTAGAACGGTCTCTACTTAATTTCCGGCTTTCTCTTGTTTCACGTTTTTCGTTTAACTTCGAGGGGAGTGGCCAAGTTAAAGGGAGAGAATATTTGTTGGATAACACGTAAGGAAATGTGTGAGGGTGAGTAATGTGTGATAGCATTGGTGGGTCGCGTAGCCTGAATATTCACGAAGTCGGTCACGTGGTCGCGCCGCGGCCCCGCGAGACACGTGTCACATTATTCATGAATAGTTAACGTGTTTTACAATACTACTAGAAGATGGAGACGAACGATATCACGCCGATGGAATGTTAAATCTTGCTTTTAGTACCCCGCTGTTTAAGTGGTCCACGGGGAAATTTTATCGTGCTCGTAAAACGGAAGTATCTGAACGCCTTTATCTACATAGGCGATACTGTACCCCCTTAAGAAAAGGATTATGTATGATTGGTGATCGACAAAACAAATAAAGAGCAGTGCCACGTTTCACATCTCTTTCGCTCGTACATTCTAACATTTCAATTATTGAAAAAGTCATACAAAATATTTACTCATATTTGCATACGCCCGTAAAAAATTGATCAAATAAATCAACATAATATTCCATCTCTATTGCAATTACGGCAATGTGTATGGGAAAGAATAGGCTAGCTAGCGGAAAGGCTTCGGCTTCCGGCTCTCCGCAAAGGCTCGTGCAAGTCAGGCCACAGTACTGGATATAAAAACAGCTCGTAATTCTTCTCGTCATTTTTCTCTATCAAGAATAAGGTAGGTATATAAAATTAAAATATGCCTAAAAATTTCTGTTATTTTATTACCAAGAATTTTAATGAATAACTTTTAAAAAAGTATATATAATCATGGAAATTGTTAAAATGTTCAAATTAGAGACATGCGAAACGTGACAGTCCTCTTAACTGGTTTACCCAATGACAAAGAAAATCAAGTTAGACTAAGTATAGTGGAGCAGTCAGCTTAATTCGCAAGCTCAAGGTCACCCGGCGTGCTATAGAGAGAGCAATGCTCGGTATTTCGGTACGCGACCGAATCAGAAATAATGAAATTCGTAAATGAACAAAGGTTACCGACATTGCTCGCAGAATAATTAAGCTTAAGTGGCAATGGGCAGGTCACGTTATTTGGAGGACGGATAACCGATGGGGATGAAAGGTTCTCCAATGGACGGACTCGGAAAAAGGAGCATGAGTCGCCGTCCGACCAGGACTGATGACCTGAAGAAGACAGTGGGAAATCGTTGGATTCAGAGGGCACAGGACCGGGCGGAGTGGTGCCGATTAGGGGAGGTATATGTCGAGCAGTGAACTTTTAAAGGCTGATTGATATATGGATGGATAATAGAGTATGTCTAGTTATAAGCCGTATGTCTTTTTTAAGTTTAAACGTAGAGCTCAATTCTAAGCAAAGGTTAGCAAAGTGAGGGAAATATGAGGGCTGGTTGGTATACCTAAACCGGTCATTGTAGTTCGTGTACAAAAGTCGTAAACCAAAATATCTTTCTTATAATTATTACATGATATTTTTCCTTCACTGAAAGAAAGCATATGATACTTCTAATTACTTTAAACGCACATAACTTAGAAAAGTTATAGGTTTTGAACCCCGGACCTCCCGAGAGTCGAGACCCGATCATCGCTTACTCACCCAAACATTGCTGCTACAATAATCTAACTAATATAATAAATGCGAAAGTAATGCGTAAGTAATTTTAATTGTACTTCAATTTATGCACTGTTGATCTAAGTTGATTGAGTTCCTTTCGCTCTTATGTTACTCAAGTAATTTAACTGCTATTATTAAATTACATCCCAATGAATTAAAGCCAACCTGAATAAAATTTATATGTTTATAAACTTGGCCACGAACCTGTCAGCTTCATTGAATTACAATTAGTTTGCTCTGTAGCCAATGTTCTGACGTAAATTTCACGGAGTGTGAATTTGGTTAATTTAACATTTTACATAACAACCATCAGCTGTAAGCAACTGTTATTAGATTTTTCAATGCACATGAGAATGAGACGTAGTCGTGCCATGATTTTCAATCCTAGACCCATGGCGTGGGCTGCTGAAATTCTGACCGTTTTGCTATTTCCGCGCGGCTTGCGAGTTAATGTGACGTGAGACCTCGCCGTAAGCCTTTCAAACTTTAAATTTATACATTTTTTTTTCATAATGTTCATGTCGAGCGCTGGCGCCGCTCGGTGGCTCCTGAGGAAGGTACACGTATTAGACCGGAACTAGTCGGGCTATCCCGATAAATCCATGTGAGTTTAGCCACGTATTAATTATGAGGTAATTAAATTACATTCTTTCATTTGAGAAACGTCACAACAGAAAGAGAAAAATAAATACATTAATAGATAACATGCAGTTCGTCAATTCCCTCACCACCTGATTATGTCACGATACACAATACCTATCTAAGTCATCGGCTTTAAAAAATAATTCTTAACCTATATGATCTAGGGGAGGTAGATCAGGAGAAAAAATACCGGAAGAAAATAACTCTCAGCATTCTTTTAAAAAAGCTATTGAAATTATTACAATCTTTATTATGAAGTTTTTTATCTCTTAAAATCTTTAATAATTGTATCAGCTTCATTTTACTGCCACATCCCAATAGACAATGTTATTGTGTGTGAAACTACGTAATTAACTACAAATTTGGCGTGGTTATGAATAAATCTGAGACATACATACAGACAGACGGCATCGCGCATCGCCATAAAATAACAGGGGGTCCATTTCAAGCTTAAGGTACGGAACTGTCGAAAGTACCCCACTCCTAATTCAACCGTATAAATAAATGGGTACAAAAAACATCAAATATATTATAAAACCGTAACAATTTCTCTTGCGGACATTTTGTTTCCTTTATTGGGTGTATTTATCAATGCGAGCGAGCGTTGGTAAATGAAGCACTCCCGGTCCGCCGTTCCGTTAGTAAGAAAAAGAGATTTACCGCGAGATAGGCCAACTTCAGGTCTGAACTAGGCACATTCAATATTTTTATTATGTTCAATCCTACCAATATTATCAATAATAATCATAATACACTTTATTGCACCATCAATCAATACACAAATCTCACGAACTATACGAAACAAAATATATGATAGGTATACAAAAGTCAATTCTAACGCAATGTATGGAGTTAATGTAATCAGATTTAGATATGTAGATATATAAATATGAAAGATTGTGAGGATGGCCATTTGTGAGTAAGGACCAATGTATGTTTCTTTGGGAAGTTTCTGAGCTTGGGTGGATGGATGGAGGTTTTTTACTTAAACGATCCGTAGTTTATGTTTAGTTCTTATGAAATTTGGTGTAAAGATACCTGTTACACTGCATAAGGCATATAAACAAACTAGCCCATAGAGGGGTACAACCGGGGATAAAACTTTGTACGGAAAAGAGGCTTTTACGCGTGTCGCAAAGTCTAGAACATAATCTGGAAAACTAGTGAACCGGGCCCCATATCGTTTACTTATGAACTGATTGAGCAATTGTTTTTTAGAAAACTACTTGTGTTTCTCTCTGAAAGGTGGTGGACGGTCACAATATTGTATACAGAAGACTACCATTTAAATCCTGATCAGCAGGAACATTTATTTATCTGTGAACAGCTTTGAATACGACTAATACTAACTGAACTCTTACTAACTGGGCTAATTTATATTGAATCTCGTGATTTCCAACCGAACCAACGAACAAGATATTAAAATAATATACACACAAAATCTTTTGTAGTCAAAATTAATAAGCGCTCGAGTTTCGGAATGCAAAAACGTGCTTTTCTTTAATTCTTCTGTTTAACGAGGCATAATAAGAGGTTCAGGATCAGTATTTAAGCTTGGAATTGGCTTGGAACAACCCAGTTAAACGCCGCGTTATTGACATGTTGGCAACTGACGTTGTCCATGTCGTTTTGTAGAGGTTGAAAACCTCTATCAAACGCATAAACGATAACACGAACATTGTTCCGTTTTCCACCATTAAAACTGTTTTTACTTATGACAGTAAAACGCTTACGATCAGGACTGTTACAAGCTTCGTGTTTAAGAAGCGTTTTTGTACAATAATCCTGCTCTTTTCGAAGTACACAAGATCCACCTCATTAATCTTGAGTAAAAAATCTCTTACGGCATATTATAGCGCACATCAATTACACTGTTAAATAATGGGAGTAAAGAACAAAAAGAACAAAGTATCCTTAAGTTTTTCTACTCAAGATTTAGTACCTGCAGTCATTCCTGCAATGGAAAATTTAAACACCCGGCTACACTTTTTAAACAAACCAATCAATTTGTTAATGGATTCAAAAGTGTTACTATGGAAGGTAACTGATTCTAAAACGATTCGATCCGGCAAATGGAGTTCTATTAGACAAAGGAGCCTAAGAAGCCAGTTCTGATGATACCTCCCAACATAAATTACGTACGAAACAAGACATAGGTTCTCGCCGCTAATACTAATTAATTAATAGCTCAAGGAAGATAGATGTGAGTGTACGTACGAGTAAGGGATGTGACTTATTCATTTAAGACCATCGACTTGAAGTGGTTTATATTAGAGTACATACGTTCGTTCTATTACACGATGAGTACAGAAAATATCTATGCATCCGAATAAAACGAAAAACGTTTTGTTCGGTAAATTCGTGCCCGGCGGCTAAGGCCTGAGTATATCTTTTTCGACGAACGAATCTAACGGTAAAGCACATTACAGCGTAAACAAAACACAAAGAAAATTGCTTTTCGTCCAACAAAAAGAAAGTAAAATGCTTGAAAGTTGAGAGTTAATTTATTTGGGAGTTTGTTTGCCTGTAATTTGTTGTGACCGCGTCCCATGGGCGCCGGTGCACACTGTTGTCAAGTTTTTATTTGACAAAAACCTCTGCGGACATGTATGGAGTCTTTTCAAAGTTGAGGCATTGGAAAGTGTTTGACCACCTTGGTGGTACTTGGTATTAGGAAGCCATTACGGTATGGTCGTCACCACTCAATGTCAATGTGTAATAGGTGCTAGAGAGTGAAAATATAGGAAATTATTAGAATAAGTGTCACATTTTTTGAGTGATAAGGCATTACTTACTTACTACAAATGTACTTAGATAACTTGTTACAAATGTTTGCAATAATGTTGCATTTTAAACTTTGAAATAGAATAAGAGATACGATATACAGCCAGCTAAGATAGTGAATCGAAATTAAATTAGTTAAAAACAACAAATCTGCGGTTTTGAGAAAAACCTAAAGTTAAAATATCTCTGAAACTACTAATAATCGGCATTATAAACGTATTATATAGCTCTTGTATAAGTCGTTGTTCTATACAAATCTCACCTATTTAACCCCCTTTTACCTTTCCAGGCTTTTGAATATCTCCGTTTTCTTAGATCCCAGTTATTTTTCACGCCAATTCATAAAAATCCGTCCTATACTTTTCACGAGATTGAGTAACAATCCATCATTCAATTAATCAATAAAAACTTTTATGTCATCACGAGGTAATTACATACACTTTAGAAACATCACCACAGATTGATAGATAACATGCAATTCGTCACTGATCTGAAAATCACTGACCAATTCCCTGTTAATCCATCCACACCAACTTTCACATTGAGAATATCAGTAGGAAGGATACACTTCAAGCGGGGACGATGTGCTTTAAACATCATCCAACCGTATTGAAGGCGTAGGGAGCGACATGAAATAGTCTCTCGGTGTGGTGGGTTGAATATTTATACTCGGCTTCATAAAATAGTGACGTAGGTTACCAGTATACCTTTAAAAATGTCGACATAAGAGAATACGACTTAGGAAAGTGATGAATTTTGGAAAAACATGACATTAGAAGGGTGACCTGAACCTGAGCGACATTTTTGTTGGTAAGTATTTTTATTGTATAACATTTGGCGTTTTTTGAAAGCGCTACATAAACGCGCTAATGAGTTACGCTAATGCGCTAATGAGTTACGTGGATTATGGGAAAGAGAGAATACAGACGAACACTGCCCAAGTGTAAAGCAATAAAAACAAAAGAGCAATGTTGTGCACTTTGAGTTGTGCATGAAAGGAGGAGTGAAGTAAGGTTATGTAATTAAGAAGGAGCGGACTTGGCCACAGTATACATTGCACTACTTCGATAGGCCGAATTTTTTGGAAGGGGATCTGGAACTTAGTCCGATTTTCATAGTTCAGTTTTTCATTTTAAGTGGGTACTTAAAATGAAAATCTTACACTTACTTTGATTTATCGGGATCGCCCGACTAGATCCGGCCCAATACGTGGACCTTCTTCAGGAGCCACTGAGCGGTGTCAACGCCCGTCGTGAAGCATATATGGACACTCAGGAATCTTCTAGTTATAAAATAGTTAAGTTTTTGTTTAGATTGCAATATTACTTACTCAGATAGAGAGGAAGATCGTTTAATCTTTTTGGAACGGGAGAAACTTTTTGACTTTACTGCAGAATGTCGTTTACTTCTTCCACGAAAGGGCTCCTTCTTCAATGAAATGAAATTTTATTAAATTAATTTATTGTATTTTATTTTTTTCACTGTTCTACCTATAGTGAAATTAACAGTCGACGGTCACTGAGGGTTCCAAAAACTTTTTCATTCATATTTATTTTTTGCATCACCTATTATTATTTTAGCTAATTAATTCAAAGGGGCTGAAAATTTTACATGTAATTTGACATTTGTTATAAATATTTGCTTATTAACAACGAGTACTTTAAATAAGCTGACTTGACGTACGATCGTAGTAGACGTAAGCTCGTCGTAAATGACCACAAAAAATACAGAGTACTTACGTCAAATACAATCTGTTGTTACATTATGGAATGCTTATCAAAAAAGAAAGAAAACCTGTGTGATGTAGGTACTTAGCACTAAATAAGTGAATGTCTGCAAACTTTGTTCAGGATCCTTGTTTTATAGTGAATGAAACAAACATTCCACAAAACGAACTGTTCAAACCAACAGTTAAAGCGTAAATGGATTGTACTCGTAAAGCGGTGTATATTAGCTTATTTCGTCTAGCATTCTCAAAGTTGCAAAACGCAGTCAGGTTACGTAGTTGGCGCTTAATTATTTTATAATATTTAATTTCAAACAATGGAAGGTAAATAAAGAGACAAAATGTAAACTGAAGCATATTGAATGACCATATTAAGAGTACTCGTAGGTAGTGTATTCTAAGACAGTTGATTGAATTTATGACGATTGATTTTGAAGTTATGACGACTCCGTGGCGCGTTGGTCTCTGACTGGCGAGCTGTGGTTCGCGGTTTCGATCCTCGGCCTGATAATAATATATATATAGTACAATACAATATAATACTATTTATAATTTATAATAACGTATATAATGCAAGGACCCCAAATTATAAAATTGGGGGGATACTTTATAAAAATAATTTAAAAAAAAAACCCTTCCCGGGGCAGACGTTTATTTGCCAGATAAATATTGTCTTGGGCGTTGAATTGTACTGTTTTCAGTGTGTGTCCGCCACCCGCAACACAGGGAATCCTAGTGCGGGGGTATGAGTGTTTATTTATTTCTTTATTGAAGCGACGACCGCCTACCACGATAAACTATCATAAACATATTATGGTAGGCCATGCGGTCGTCGCTTTAATATGATGAGCTCATTATAAATCGCTGTAAGACCTTTGTAGTTAGGTACCATATTTGAGAAATAAATTATTATGCCACCCGAATGCATTCTGAAAAATCCAGCCACGACAGTCTGTTTAACGTGCCCTCCGTAGCACGGAAGAGCTCAAGCAATATTATTTTTGAGGTGCAACTAGGTCAGTCGTGTGGTTTTCGGCGGAAAGAATCACAAAACCATTTGAAAGGCGAGTCTCAGGCAGGCGGTTGATCATACAATGTTTGACAACAATAGATGGGATAAGGGTAGGAAGATGATGATTTAATAGCTGTTCCTAGTACGGTTATAAATTTTAATCCCGCCAGCTCCTATGCTTGCTTCGTAATAAACGACAGGCCCGTTTGATAATAAAAGTCTCCGCTGTATCTGTGTCTGAGAGTTATCGTAGGAAGCGCACAAAACTAAAACTACTAAACCAGTTACGCTCAAAGAGGTCAGTGGTTCGTTAAATCTAGAAGAGACGTAAATAAAAAATAAGCCATAAGCTTCCCCGTTCTTCCGCGTCGCTGACGTGGATGTATGGTTGCAAGGAAACTGCAGTAATTGCAACCAGCGAACAAATGCATTCATGTTCATGTTGTATTACTCTACTTTAACTGGGTAATCCCGTCCGCAGGGAACTTTAAGTAGTTCTTTTCATTTTTGTACGGTTATATTACGGGTAAAAGTATTTGAGATAAAGGAACGAGGAAGGTTTTAAAGCGTGCTAGGATCGTGTACATTTCGACTTGGGAAGAACTGGGTCTACATATTCTGCTGTGCAGTAGCGTTCTCACTTAATCCACCCGCATCTATGATTGTAGTGAAACATTGACAGATCAAAAATGTTTTCTGAACATAGGTCTAATCATTCAATACAGAGTTTGACTTTGCTAGACATCTCAGAGCGCACGCCAGGCGCTAAAGGGTTCGCCGTAGACGGATACGTTATAGAATTCATCGTCATACCCATTTAAACCGGTTATTGTATTAAAAATCGGTTATTTCTAGTATTAGTATGATTGTAAATAAAATACCGGTTATTATTATTATTATTTTACTCTTTATTGAACATCATTAAAAAAATTACAATGGATTATACTTTACGTTCAAGGGCGGTCTTATCACTAAGCAGCGATTTCTTCCAGACAACCACAGGGTGAGGAGTAAAGAATACAGCTATGAAATAAGGTAGGGTGCACCGGGTACGCCAGGTGCACCGTGGGTGCATCAGGTGGTCCGTTTGCTTGTTCGTTGAGCTATTATTTATATTAAAAAAAAATAACATGAAATCAGCATTTAATATTTTTTTTTATGGTTATAAGATAGCAAACGAGCATGCAGCTCCACCCATCCGCTGCCACCCATGACATCTATGACAAACCTCGAATAGGACCG